>VDFB02139564.1:0-13713 GCA_007258455.2 Sequoia sempervirens | reverse complement strand
CCTTCTACTATCCAAATCTTGCTTGCACATAGCTTTCCATAGCAGCTTCACGCACTTTCAAGCTCTCTTAGCTTCACTCTTGGCAGCTTCATCTCCCTCATTTCATGCTTGTGAGCATCTTGGGATTCCATATCCCCTTCCTATTGCATTTACACATTGTGATACGGGTTCTCTTCTTTGAGCGGGGATTGCTTTTATCACCTCTTTTGTGATACAAGTTCTCCTCCTCAAGCGGGGTTTGTTTTTATCACTCCTACTTGGTGGTGCGGGTTCTCCTCCTAAGCGGGTTTTGCTTTCACCACACACATTGTTCATTTCACTCTTTCTCTCTATCTTCTTGGCTGTCCATGGAGGTGGAAACACCAAAACGGGGGTTTGACTGAGGAAAACCCCTATACAGCCTCAACACTTTCTCCAGATCTTACAGACGCAAGTATTGAAGACATTCACTTGCTAGAGGCTTCATCACTTACGTGGTTGTAAGTATTTCTTTCCTTTCTTCTTATCTTTATCAGTTCTACTTCATCTTATTGTAGTTCTATTACATTCCGTTATTTCCCTACATTCTGTAATTTCTCAATAATCAGAATAGAAGTAGTCATTTAGCCATTCTCTGTGATAAACTCATTCTCTAGTCCGTATGAGACGCCGGCGCGCCTCTAGGACGCCAGCACGCTGCGCTGTGGTCCGTATTCCGCACTTTCGTCCTTTGGCCGAGAGCTTGTCAGTTTGTCTAGAAAATCTTTGTGGCCCACTCTTTCTGATTTTGAAACTTCTACGTTGTTCCTTGAGGTAGTTTAGGGCAGTTCACCCCATGAGGCTCTCTGAATGAAGAGAACTCGTGAGTAGCGAACCCCCTATTCTACAGTTGGTTCAATGTAACACACGATTTTTTGATTTCATGATAATTAAAAAATAGATTGTCATACAAACTGTTAAAGTATTTATGTGGTTTTGTTTATTATACGTAATGCTTGAAGGTTATACGTTACTGAATAAGTTGGTGATCAGTTTCACACCTTGTTTCAATTTTAGATGACACCAACTGTAGGAGCCATCTATCGTTTGAGCCAACCAAAGCTTCATACAATGATGAGAAAAGTTCTCATTTATTTGTTATATGCCCGGACTTTAGCAAGGATTCTTGGTATTCAACTTCAGATTGTGTCTAAAAGTTGTGAGTCATGTGAGGACAAAGGAAAATCAATCAGCATTCCACCAGACTTCTATCAATAAGGAGTTCAGTCATGAGTAAGTTCCCTTCATTTGCACTACCTCAAATGATGACTTACCAGACTAGAAGATTCCTGGAGAGAAGTTCTCGTCTATCTGTCATATGACCCTACGTTAGCAATGATTCACAGCAGTCAATTTCAGATCCTATCTGAAAGGTGAGGGTCACCTAAGGACAAAGGAAAATCAAACAGCATTCTGCCAGACTTTTATCAATAATAAAGAGTTAAATCAGAAAATTCCCTCCATTTGCACTTACATAGTTATAAGCAAAGGGACCCGAGAAGGATTAATAACCAAACTAGCAGATTCTTGAGAGAGATTTTGCATTTTTCTTTGTAGACAAGGAATTGAGTACAATTGTACAAGTCTTGTAATAAAGTAATTAACCACCATACCTTTAATTCCAGCCCGACTCTTCTTAGGTAGTCCGTGCACTTGAAACCGTGTCTTGATGACATCCAGTGGGCACACAAACGTGGCAGCAATAGCTCCTGCATTATTTATTCAACAAATGACTCACCTCAAAAATTTCTCTATATTACTCTAGAACCATGTCAGACATATAACTGAAATGATTCAAGAGAAAATAACAAGGAGAATGGAAAATTAGACACTATAGTTAAGAGCAATCACAAAGCAGTTAAACACACAATTAAAAACAAATCATAGTTCAGGAAAAATCTTCTGAAGATAATCAATTGATGACAAACTAAATTTGAAATAAAAGTGGTTTAGCTATAGGATATTGCTAGACATTAGTATTCTGTTGGCTTAATTTAAAAGAAAGAATGTCCTTCATTTACCATCTACAATACCATAAGTAGTATAAGCATGAAGAAAGCTGAGCCAGCCATAGTACAAGAAAATAGAATGCTGCACAATCAAACTTCAAAGACAACACAGGCTGGGCACAATTTTTGAAGAAAGTTATCCTTGACAAACCAAATTTTTCTAATGAAATTGAAGGACTAGAACAGGTCTTTTAATCACCTAAGATTTTGGCTTACCATGATTGCTACGTGTCAAACAAAGGGTAATTTTACTAGCTATTTTTTTTGCCAATGTAATTAGTTAACTTTTTATAAAATTTTAAGAAATCAGATAAGACAATTGGAAAACATTCCAGAACACATTAGAGAGGCTTTTTCTTATTGGTCTTTTTTAAATCAGATTTCAAAAATTAAATTAGCCAATTAGCAATAGTAAATATTCCAGAAAATGTTTAAAACCACTTTTTATATGGCCTATTGTTTTCTCATTAACTAACCTTTTATAAAACACCAAAAAAACAAATCACCCAAAGAGCAAGTGATTCAAAAACACATAAACCCCATTTTTTTACAAATAACATATTATGTACATTGGGTTGTTAGATTCTGACTAATTTCACAAGTACTAATAGTAAATTTTATGTTAAAGAGATATAAGAACGCTGAGGCATATGGCAAGGTGAATTCAACTTGTCATTTCTGGAAAGTGTGTTGTACCCATACCAAATTTTTTGTATTGTATCTAATTTCAAGCCAAAACTGGTCATTTCTTGTTCATAATTCATTCTTGAATCCTTATCTCTAAAAGTTGTCAATGTGGTCATTGTTAACTATTGTCATTCTACATGTGTAATGTCCCCTTTTTGGGACATTAGAAATCATTTAAATAATTAAGTTTAAGTTGTCAAATTATAATAACTTTAAAGACAACTTAATTTAATTATTTATTAAAAGCAGTTTAAAGTGACTTTTTAAGTCTATCAAATTATAAAATAAAGGTCACTTTATTATTATTTTTTTTTTAAAAAGTGAAGGGAGACATATGGGGGAAAAAAGTAATAAAGTGCATCTTTTATCCCACATTGGTAAAAAGTGTGAATGAGCTCTTATGAGAAGCTTATAAAAGTGTTGAAAGGCTCACTTTCATTTATGCTTGGTATATGCTTGGTTATTACTTTCTCTTGGAGAATTCAAGGAAGCTCTGGCTTTCAACAGGTTTGAGGACGAAATCCCTCGAGCTTGAAGGCAGTGGACAGAAATCCATTATCTGTTGGAGATATCATTCAGGTGTCTCACTTTGTGCTTCAGATTCAAGCTATTTCTGAGGGTTTGTCAAATTTGTAGTAGCTGTTGTATTGCTGCAAAATATATTTTTATCTGTAAGTTGTCCTAGCTAATGTATTATTGCAACTATTTCTGAATAAATGCAAAAGCTGGATTATTTTTGCAGTTTATTATTGTGCTGGAATTTCATATCTCAGAATAGATTCTACGAAAGTTTTTATTTTAAATTAAAAATCTGAAAAATTTAGGGTAGAAAATTGGGGGTTTTTGAATCAAATCTAGTTTGGCTCATTACAGTGGTATCAAAGCTTGAATCCTGCCATCTTGTGTTGGTTTTCAAAAAGAAAATTTCAGACTTCTAGGGTTTGAAATTTTGTTGGAGAATATTTTAATTTGATAGGGTTTTTAGAAATTAGAGCAAGTTTTATGAAGAATTATTGAGGGCTTTAAATTTCAAATTGCTGAGGTTCGTTGAAATTCTGAAGATTGGGGTAAATTCACTGTTTGAATATTTGTTGGATTGGAATTACTAGCAGAAAAGACAAAATAGGGATAAGACGGATGTAGAAAAAATCGTTTGCTTGCTCATAGTTCGATTCTCTTAGTGTAAGTTCGTTTCCCTAAGAAGGACGATTTTGAAAAGGTTAAGCTCCGCAGGAAAAGACAAATTGGATGTGTCCAGCAAAGAGGCAAATCGGTTGTTGGCTGGGTGCTTGCTTAAGCACGAATAACATTGAATAAGTTTGTTTGGAGAAATCCAAATAAGACCAATTTATATTAGAGAAATTGTCAGAAATCTACGGGAGGTGCGTGCCATCAAGGTGGAGAGTATACGCCACATATATTGGAGACGTGTTTTTATTAAAGTTCATCAGACATGATACAGGAAATGTTTTAGCTTGTTGGAGAATAAATCTACCGCTAAAGACAAAGCATTGACCCTCGCATAAGACAAATCATGTCACATTTGAAGGAAAAATTAGAGATAAATAAAAGGCCCGAAAATTATTGCCTTTGATATTAATTTGGAGACAATCATATAAAGCAAAGAGGCGCTTCTAAAACAATTGTCGGTAGGAGCTTAAACAAGACAAAATATAAGCGCCTGGCAGAAATGTGATTAAAGCTTGCTCATTCGGGAAATATGAGGACGGCATATTGAGAGAAGTCGTGTTTCAGCTGTGTGGTCGTGGGCATCAGGACAATCTAGCCGTAGCCTCCAAAAGCCTTGTGAGGAAGACTTTGTATTTGACGGCAGTGGAGTTAAGTGACCACACGATTTATGGGAAGAATAGCTCTCTACACTAGAGACCTGGGCGCCACAGACAAATTAGTGGTTCGATATTAATAAAAGCAAAGACAAACCGTGACAAGGAAACAAATCAGGTTTTCTTCCAAAGGTGACTATAATTCTCTTTTGGTCTTTGACAGAAGAAGACGCATATTGTAAGGAAGGCTATCGATTCATCCTAAGCGATTTGATCATTGGCAAACAAAGCAATTAGTGAAGTTGTCTCTTTTGCAGAGGACACCTCTGGCTAGAAGTGCAAGACTATCATTCTACTACTGTGCGACTACTTCAGGTTCCTTATTTTATTCACTCATAGAGTCCTATCGGGTGCAACTTGGAATAAGTCAAAATCAGTTGCATGAAGCTTCGATAACTCTGTCTAATGAAAAGGAAGATGTCAGAGGAAGTTCTGATTGACACCTGGGTGCAGCTTTAAAGGAATTCATAATTGGCCAAGGGCGTCACCTTTAGCAGTCAATTCAAAGCATTTCAGATTCATAGCTAGACAGGGGCATCAACACAGAAACATCATTCCTAGGTTACCTTGAATCATTTCATGTTTCAGAAACAGCAGATTGTAATCATTGGCACACATATTTAATAACTGCATTGACAGTCTGAGACAACACTATATTCTACCGGAATCTGCACCTTATCAGATGCACTATCAACTGCAATAGATGTAATTTGGCTCAATTTCTTTATTCAGTCATAGTTGCAATAGATTAAGGAGTTGGAGTTTACAAATTGAAGTATTTGTAGCAAATGTTGTAGCTGCATATGTGCTTATATTTTCAGTCATTGCATTACTGTTGCATTTGGAAAATTTAGTTAAGACATTTGTTGCATCACAATCTTCACATAAACTCAAAACAAGCGAAGGAATCAATTATCACCGCAGTTTCCTCGGGCGAAGCTTTACTGGCGCTGGTGTACTAATCAACATCAGCTGTGGGCCCGTGTTCTTAGCTCTAAGTATCTTCGTGGTGCTGCTCCACATGAGGTTCCACGCTATCCTCTGGAGGGAAGTGGTTCTATGATTTGGTCTACTTTGAAAGTGGGAGCCCAGTTGATTAAGTGTGCACTTTTTTGGATCTGTCATTCGGGATCTCAGGCTCTTTTTTGGTGGGATTCTTGGGATGGTCACCCACCTATTCTTTCTGCTTTTCCTCATCTCCAACCCCTCTGTGATGTGTTTACTGCTGCTGGTTGGGAGACCGTTGAGCATTACAAAATTGCTGAGCATTGCGGCCCTGTTGTTTCTTTCCGCTGGAAGCACATTTCTGAGTGGCCTCCTGGGGGCTCTGAGGAGGACCGACAGGAGCTTGCTCTTCTTTTGGCTTCTCGGGCTTGTAATTCGTTGAGGGGACCTGATATTTTAGCTTGGGATAGCTCTGACATGTCTGGGAAATACTCTGTGTCTACTGGCTATAAGCAATTGGGTAGACGGTTGTTTGGGGATATTCAGGTCCCCTGGTGGAAGTATGTGTGGCATAAGCTGTCTTGGCCCAAGTGCAATTTCCTCATGTGGCTGGTGGCTCAAAATCGATGTCTTACTTGGGACAATTTATGCAAGCGGGGTTTCCAGGGTCCCTCTTGGTGTGTGTTGTGTCGTGAGGCTGAGGAGTGTGTTTCTCATCTCTTCTTCCAATGTTCCTATGCTCGGGAGATATGGCATTTCTGGTGGCGAGTGTGGAATATGCCCTGTCGGCATGTTTCTTCTTTGGCTGAGTTTGTGGATCGGGAAAGTAGGGCCCCTGTTTCTACTTCCTTTCTTCAAGCTGCTTGGGCGATTGGTCCTTCCTTCATCATTTGGAACCTTTGGTTGGAGAGGAATCGTCGGATTTTTCAGGATATGATGATGGGGGCCCCGCGCTTGTGGTGGAAAATTTTGCATTCTTTGGGTGAAACGATCGCGGCTAAGTGTGATCTGTCTGAGTCGATTGCTCCTTCTGATGTTGGCTGTTTCAGTCGCCTTCATCTGCCTCCTCCGCATCAGCAGCTTATGCGCAACAGGTGTAGGCATCCTACTTCGAAGGTGAATAGGGAGGGAAGATGGTCTCCTCCTCCTCAAGGCATCCTTAAAATTAACACGGATGGCTCTTCTCGTGGAAACCCTGGTCATGCTGGAATTGGTGGTGTTGGTCGGGATAGTTTGGGAGATGTTCAATTTATTTTCTCTATTTATAAGGGTCTTCATACTAATAATCTTATGGAGGCGCAGGCAATTTTACTGGCTGTTGAGCAGGGCAGTAAGTTGGGGTGGCGCAAGATTATATGTGAATCTGATTCCCAGGTGGTGGTGAACTTGCTGAACAGGCAAAGGCTTGAGGATGTTGGTTGGCACTTGGCTTTGATTATTGAACAAATTCTGAATCTTTGTGTTTCTCTTGAGTTTGTTACTTTCACTCATATTCCTAGGGAGTGGAATGGTGTTGTTGATTGTTTGGCTAAATGGGCTTCTAACCATATTCATGATTGGAACTTGGTTGATCGGGGTCAATTACCCCCTGATTTGTCTCAGCAGTTGGACCACTTGGTTGAGCTTGATAAGGCTCTGTAATGTTTTGGCCCTGTATTTTCTCTTGTGATTAATAAATTTTTACCCCTCTTTATGTTAAAAATTATCGCCTGAAGGTGAACGCTTGGCCAACCTGCTTGACGACATTTTGGAGCCACTTATCAGACATTTGAGATCGGCTTTGGCAAGGCTCATTACGCTGGCATTTTGTAATAAATTAAAATGATGACAATGGCAAAACTAAGAAGTGTCCTCTTCTCAAAAGAATTCAATGATACATTCAATGTTAAACAGCTAAGGGACTTGCAAAAAGAAAGGGATGTTGGGAATTGGCTCTATGTAATTGGATTACAATTGAAGTTCATGAAATCTACCAATGATGTTCTCTCTAAGCTGGAGGAAATTGACACATATTTGTCCAAAGTAGATCAAGCAGATTGGATGCTTCTGAATTGGGCTTTGCAACCCTCAATGCTCACTTTGATTCAACACAAGTTCATGGAACATCCTTGTGAAAAGGTGAGACTTGCAGTTGCTTCTTGTCACAGTGAGATCATAAGGATAACAGCTCCTGTAGCACCTTATAATGATGACATATTGAAGAAGGTTCTACAGCTTATTGTAGAGAGCCTGCATGGGCTACACAAAGTTAAAGCCCCTTCTTTTGGTGAGAGGGCTAAGATTCTAGAAATTATGGCCAAGACTAGACCATTTATCATTATGTTGGACCTCAAATGTGATAAATTAATTCTACAAATGTTTCAATGCTTCCTAATTGAAATTAGAAAACATCACCCAGACATTGTGAGGTCTTGTATGCAAACTATTATGTCTTTAATCTTAGATGAGGATGATGATATCTGCAAACGGTTGCACTTAGACTTGTCGGCCATTTGGAGGAAGAAGCGGGCTATATCACCTATTGCTTACGAGTTCTCCAAAAGATTGGTTGAGTGTAAAGTTGAGAAGTTCAAGGAACTATTGACCAAAGGGGAACTAACTTCGTTGGGTTTACAGGCTTCAAGATCTCCAAAGAAGAGCAAAAACCAAATGAGGAGAGAGCAGATTTGTTTTGCATGTCAGGAGGCTTGGGTACCTGATCATAATTGTGGGATTAGTGAGGAAGATAAGTCAGGCAAAGAAGTTTGGACCAGCGATGAAGAAGATAGGAATTCCACAGATTTATCCCAACAGAATGACACGAAAGTTTGTGAGGAGGTGGAATCTGCTGTGGTTACATAAAAAGAAGATGGAACAAGCAGGGAAGAGGATCGAGAACAAGTTGCTTCAGGTGAGAGGGACTCTAAGTTTTTTGTTGGTGGTTTCGAGATCAATGTAGATAAACTTTGTAAGGAGATAACTCCTCTTGACTTAAACTCTCCATTTCTTCATGAAGAAAGCTTTGAAACTTGTTGTCAAATTGCTGATATTGTTCCTAATAAAAATGATCTAATACAAGACGGGAATAAGTTAGAGTTCCAACGTATTTCTAATGAAGAGCATGCATCTTCTTATGACAAAGAATCCTCTGAAAATGGTGACATAGCAGCATCAATGACTAATGATTTAGATCAGTCCAACAATGAGTATAAGGCCTTATGAAGACATTTATAACACTACTGAAAGATTTGAGGAATCATGTAGTAGTAGTTTACTCATAAAGGATTGTGTTTTTGAAGCTCAGCATAGTGGTTTTGTTGAGGAAGTGAATGAAGATAATGTTGCTTATTTGATGTACTTAGGAATGGAAAACATGAGCGGCTATGAAACATGCCAAGAAGATGACACTCTAGGTACTGAATTAGAAGGAAAAATAGGAAATGTCTTTCAAGATGAGGCTTTTGAACCATATGGTTTCAAGAATCAGCTTAAGGTTAGTGAAGACATGATTGTGGCAGCCTTGGTTCATTATGACAATATTCATAGGAACATTGAAGGTCTACCTTGGGAAAGTAAGAGTAAGGAAAAGAAGGGAGAAGTGGCAAGTGGATTCAATAGCACCCTCTTATGCAAAATCAAAGGAACATTAGAGAAGATGAAATCAAACTACTTGCAATTATTCAATGATAGGGATCTTGCAATTCGAATCGCCGAAGACAAGCAGAGAGAGGTGGATGAGCTTTATTTACAGCTGAACATGACCCGTTATAAATTATATCAAGCAGAAAATCAGACTTCTATTTCAGCCACGCTCAAGCAAGAAGTAAATTCCAAGAGCATAGGGATAATGCAAATTATTGACGACGGGTAGCGCGGTTGGTTCGAGGCTGTGGGATGGCTCCTCATGGTCTCGGGTTCGACTCGCTCTTGGGTTTTCCAGGGGTATGGGCTGGCCGGCTGTTGCGTACCCCCCATAGGATTAGTCTCGCCCCCGCTCACCGGAATGTCGCTGGGCCGGGTTAATCGCGGGGACACCTCTTGGTTACAAAATGCAAATTATTGAAGCGAACCACCTGGCAGCAACGTAACCGCCATGGTCCAAACCGATGCCCACATGTAAAGACCAAAGAAAGAAACGCATCTAAGAATTTTGATGATGATAAATCAGCTTGTAGCAGTGAAATGGATGTTATAATAGGCTTGACAGGTAGATTTCAGAATAATTTCAGTTTGGGGGCAGCAGTATATAATGGTCTTCCAATGTTGGAAGAAGTTGGGCATGAGGAAATTATCAAGCAGGACAAAGAAGATAAGGATTTTATGAGTTCAACCAATAATATGCTGAGTGGGTTTGACAAACATAAGGTGATGGATCTGCTCTATGCCAGTTATTCTGGTAAGAAGTATCTCTCTTGTCAACAATTCATTGCTATGCATGAAACTATAAGCATGACTGCAATTCCCTCATTTGGTTTTTCAGTAAGGTTAGAAGATGGTGGCATGTTAGTGAAGGCTCAATCTAGTCACTTTCAAATTTGGGAAGTGAATGATAGCAAGTTCGTACCATTAGATGACAAGAAATGCATTCCTGAAGAGGACATAAATCAGATTCTTAGTTTTAAATACGCTGATACCATTTGTTGCAGCAGGTTTGTAAACTTGATTTTATGTAATAACAGGCTTCCAGATTATAATTTTGACAGAGTAGAGCAACAGAAGCATGATGGACATGAGTTCAATGGATATGAGTTCAATGGATGTGAGAGCATGGGTTTTTGCTAAAAGAAGAAAATACTTGTCAGCTTGATTGCATTGTGAGGAGTGCATATCATTTCTCTTTCAGCCCACAAATTGATGAGTTGAACATGCTTTTGATGACAAATATGAAGAGACTGAATAAATCGAGTTGTACTTCATCATGGTATGAGATGTCCTCTCCTTTGGAAGGAGGATTGGCAGCTTGTAGGATTTTCAGTTTGCATTGTTCAGATGGATATTATGCCAGGTTACAAAGAGGTGAAACAGAGAATGAGCTGATATCTTTAGATAATGAGAGCAATGGTTTTCTGATTGGGCCTTGGGATTCCGGAATGCATATGCAGATTGGTTGGTTTTTCAGTGGAGTGCTTAGTAGTTTAGCAGAATCAGGAAGAGTTGATGTTTGGGATCCTGGTATTGCTTGAGGACAAGCAATCTCTAAGGAGGGAGGCCAGTAATGTCCCCTTTTTCGGACATTAGAAATCACTTAAATAATTAAGTTTAAGTTGTCAAATTATAATAACTTTAAAGACAACTTAATTTAATTATTTATTAAAAGTAGTTTAAAGTGACTTTTTAAGTCAATATCAAATTATAAAATAAAGGTCACTTAATTATTTATTTATTTTTAAAAAAGTGAAGGGAGACATAAGGGGGGAAAAAGTAATAAAGTGCATCTTTTATCCCACATTGGTAAAAAGTGTGAATGAGCTATTATGAGAAGCTTATAAAAGTGTTGCAAGGCTCACTTTCATTTATGCTTGGTATATGCTTGGCTATTACTTTCTCTTGGAGAATTCAGGGAAGCTCTGGCTTTCATCAGGTTTGAGGATGGAATCCCTCGAGCTTGAAGGTAGTGGATGGAAACCCATTGTCTGTTGGCGATATCATTCAGGTGTCTCACTTTGTGCTTCAAATTCAAGCTATTTCTGAGGGTTTGTCAGATTTGCAGTAGTTGTTGTATTGCTGCAAAATATATTTGTATCTATAAGTTGCCATAGCTGAAGTATTATTGCAACTATTTCTGAATAAATGCAAAAGCTATATTATTTTGCAGTTTATTATTGTGCTGGAATTTCATATCTCATAATAGATTCTACATAAGTTTTTATTTTAAATTAAAAATCTGAAAATTTAGGGCAGAAAATTGGGGGTTTTTGAGTCAAGTCTAGTTTGGCTCATTACAACATGCAAGACCATGGCTAACACTTCATTGCAGTCTCCTACACACACTAGCATAGGAATACTATTCTCACACAAAAGCATGCTTAGGGCTCAGTCTCCTTGCTAAGGACTGAGTTGTTAGTACATAACACAAATGTTTAAACAAATGCAAACATGCACAAAGAAAAACAGGAATAAATCCAAGGTTCTATTCATTCAATCTCTGGATCTCTCATTAAATTTTCTGGTCATCCTCTTATCATTTTCTTATCCTTTTAATCATTACATCTATGGGGTTTTATACACACTTTACCCCAATGACTCCAACTAACCTATGCATGTAGCACAAATAATACAACTGCATGTGTTGGTTGCAACAGGCTGGGATGTATATGCAAGAATAGTTCTAACAAGCATGCATGTGCTCTAATCAATTGAACAAAATGGGTGCCAATCACTTAGTTAATTTCTTGATAACTACTACATAACTATTCCCTAGCACTAATTAACTAAGTGTACAGCACAACATGGGAAGGAGACATCTTTGGTTACAACATCCTCCTGGTGCAAAATTGTGTTTGATCCTCCAAACACTTACAAATATGATAAAAAATAAAAGACCCACAAAAAGTAAAATGTACAAAAAATCTCCAAAAAGCAACAATTTCTTGGAATATCTTTTCGGGTGATAATGAAGGCAAACCCAAGTGTTGTTGGAAATTTCTCCTTCAAAATACATTGCCATCTAACACAAACATTGCGAGGTTGATCCACCAAGGAATTGACATTGGCAATTATTTGCTTGATAGTTCACATATCATCATCAACAACCATACCATGCTGATTCACTAAAATTTAAATTGTCGATGCAATGTTGATAAATGCCCTTTTATTTGTTGCAGCACTTCAGACACCAATTGCACCAAGTGAAAGTGTAATGTCCCTAATCCAATAACTCTAGGAGATGGATGATTTATCAAGCATGCGCATGCTGAAACAATAATCCAATGGCCAATGTAGATGCCAAACCCTAGCTGATCATCAATAATGCAATATTGCAAACCCTTGTTAATCAAACATAAAACTTCAAATACCAAATTCAAGCCCTCCTAATGCTGGTATGCAACTCCACATTCATCAAATACAACAGATCCAACTTGTAGATATCAAATTACCATAAATATACTTGCTGATTTATGACTGATATGTATAGAACAACAAATATGAATCCCTACGACAACAATTGTGTTCAAATCTAAATGGAAATATTTATGATATTGATCACAACATTAATTAGATACAACAAACGAAACCCCAAATTTGATTTTATTTCAATTTCAGCTGTTGCACAAATTACATTTGCTGAAATGTCAAAATGGCAAAATAGAAATCAATTTTTAGTCGTTAAATACCATGAATCAACTAACGAAATTGTTACACCCCAAATTGTGAAGTTACTATTTACTATTACTACATAGGGTAAATGTGAATGTAATGTGAATTATGGAGATGAACTAATGATGCTTGTACCTTGTTATCAATATGAATGTTATCTCATTTGATGTTGTTTCATTTGATGTTATCTCAGTTGATGTTATTCATGGTGAAATAATGCATATATGAGAATAGATGGTTATTGAATTATTGTTATTCTAACTTTGAAGATGTTTATATATGTTGCTTATTGTTGTGAAAAATTGACTGCCAAGTGCATGTGTTAGTGGTTGCAGGTAAATGTCCATTCTCCAGGGGAGGGGAAGTATCACTCGGGAGAAGATCTTGGTCGGGTAACCGGTAAAAGTAAACTATTTGAGCATACACACACCACATTAGAATGATTGAGTTGAGTTAGAGGGTAATAGGTAAGTCATCCTTAGTCAATATATTTGCATTAGTAAGGTCTTGTTTACTTTGAATGCATGTTTCGGTGATTTTTATCTGTTTGAGCTTGTGAGTTCCTCCCTTATGTCTCTATGCTTGATTTTGTGATTGAAGAGTGTTTATATATGTACATATGTACATATATGTACGTATATATATATATATATATATACGTACGTACACACACACACACACACACACACACACACATATATATATATATGTGTCTATATATATGTGTGTGTACGTATATATATATATATTGAGCATTCCTGCTTATAAAGCGAAGTGTATATATGTATGTAAATATAAATAAATATATTGTTATTAAGAGAATATTACTCTCTTGCGTTCATCCGTATGACGAATGAATATATATATATATACCTGGTCGACATAGGATATATATATAATAATATAAACATATA
>VDFB02139563.1:0-29036 GCA_007258455.2 Sequoia sempervirens | reverse complement strand
TGTCAAACTGCTCCTTTATTCAACCTTCTTTTTCAACTTCACTTGGTGACCCCAAGCCTCCAAATGAAAAAGGGGAGTTAATTCTTACCTCTGTCAAACACTAATCTGATAAAAGAACTCATCTCCCTCAACTCCTACTTTTCCCTGTCACACCACAACAACATAAGTGACTGCATTTGTGCAAACACAAGTATCAGGATGCCTTCATACAAGTGGAAACTTGCTCTCTGTTTGGCTTCATTGTCATATGTCAACCAAATGATATATGCCATATCACTTCCACTCTCTTCATTTTCTAATTTTGTATCAAGTTGCAACATTTGAAGATAGTGATCAAGACCATATGAAAGCATAGTCTGATGACACTCATCCACCTGATTAAACATGCTAGTATCTCCCAATAGGAAATCATATACAACATTATCACATTATCAACATTTTCATAGCCATAATGCATTTGAAATTTGGGCATACTTTCAAAATGTTGATTATCATGTGGTAACAACTTATCATAGTCATCGTATAAATCATTTTCAAATTGAAAAAAAAATTCTTCATTGTTTTGCACAATGCCACACTTTGTGAAAACCTCTTCCAATTGACAAAAATAACACTCATATTCTGCCACATGACTGGTAATATTAAGCTCAATCTTATCACTAGTTTGCATATCAAAGGTGAAACTATCACAAGAACTTTCCAAAAGATCTTGCACATCATGCAAACTACCTCTAAGTGTATACAAAGAGATACACTCATGAATTGACACACTGTATTACTGTCCTCCATCATGCTGGTGTTGAGAGTCATCAAGGATTTCTAGCTTATCCTCATCACTCAATTTGTTATCCTCTGAACACAACATATCATCATCTTCAACATCATTAGTTTTCTCAACAATGAGCAATTCTGGTTCAAAAAGACAATCTGATCTCTTGTCAAAATCAACATCCACGTCCACATGAAAAGACTCATGACTAGGCTCATTCAAGTCAGCAAACAAATACTTATCCAAATCTGCATTACAATCTTCAAAATTTGGCTCATAAGATATGCAATCCTCATGATCAACTGTTGTTTCAAACTCATCAAAACATATTTCTGAGTTTACATCATCATGCACACTTTTGTGCTCATCATACAGTGCATCATTACCATCAAATGGTTGCTTGTCTTCATCTACATTATCATCATATTGATCAATTGGTTCATGATTAGAAGGAGAATCAGATTCACACGCATCATACCTTGTAAATTGAAGATCATCATCACTGTCAAAAACAATAGAGACAACACACAACAACTGAGAGTTATCTCCATGTGTACATATTTGAAATTTGTTCATTGTTCAATAGATCATTATTTTGATCCATTCTTTCAACCACTTCCTCTCCTTGACCTTCACTAGAATTGAATGCATTATCAAATTACAAATCATGATGTGTTATGATGTCATCATCATCAAAATTTGAAAACTCCATGGGCTGATCATAAATAGGATCTCCCAAATCATAGGAGATTGGATTGCTAATAGCCTTGTCAACATGGTCACAATTTTTCATAGAGAACAAGTTGTCCATTTGTTCATTCTTGCTTACTTCTGGACTATCATAGCAGCAATCCACATCTTTTTGCATTGCAGCATTGGACTGGGTGGATTCATTGAGTTTTTCATTTACATCCTCTTGAGGGTAGACACAAGCATTTTCACTATCAAACTAAAAACCATCAATGGTTTCTTCATTGCAGCTGCTTGTGGTTGGTCTTGCTAACTAAAATTCATTAGACACTTTATCACTTGCAGCTAATATACTGACATTCTCAGTAGCATTTCTTAAATCAACAAACTCCTTTGTCTCGTCATAAAGACTTGCATCAAAGCTACACTCAACACATGTAGAATTGAAATGATCAATTATACCACAACATTGCTGAACACACATATCCTCTGCAAAAAAAAAAATCCAATTCATATCCCTCATCATGTTCTTGGCTTAGAAAGCTTGGAATCCCATTGTTCTTCACAACATCACATTCATTGCTTGAGGGGAAAGTATCATCAACACAATGTGAATTGAGATGATCATTCATAAAATTATCTTCATGATTACAACCTTCAATGGTTGCATAAAATTTTCTCTCTTTTTTACACTTTCAGAGGAGATAGAAGAAACTTCAAATGTTTCAATTATCTCATCATCATGGCTGCAATTTTTAGTTGGGTACATTTCCTTTGTATGTTTTTCAAAGACAACTCCTTCATCATTTAATGATGCATCATACTTGTCTTCTACCTCCTCAAGTATGCACTTGTATGAAGGCCTCTAATCATTTGCATTCACACAGCTATTGATTTCATCAACATGTTTACCCACAAGTGAAGAGAGAAATTTTTTCACATATTCATTCCTTATTTTATCCAAATCATCTAAAAATGTGTAAGCCATCTGCATACTCAACATTTTATTATCCTTTAACAATGCGCTAGATCCCTCCTCGAAGGCTTCAAAATACATATGAATACAATCTGGAGTACTAGGTCTGAAATTTTCAGGGATTAGTGAAAGAGCAACAACAAACCTATGACTAAAAGCAATGCTTGACTCTTCATCTTGCTTCTTAATCTACTTTAACCTTGTGACAAGGTCAGAAGGTTCTCTTGAAAATTATTTTCTATAAGTATCCATTAGTTTATCCCAACAAGGAAAATATTTCTCTAGAAAACTCAAGTACCAATCCCTAGCTATTGCTTTAAGAGAATTGACAAAAAATCTCATCCACATATCTTGATATCCAAATGAATGTTTCTCCATGAAGTTGGAAATTTTTTTGACATGTGCATCTCCTTCACATACATTGTATCCATTAAATTTAGGCATCTTCTTATAGACTTGAGCTGACATACTCTCAGTTTTGTAATCAACCTAGGACAAGTCTAATTGAGCATACAATGGATCAAAGGAATTGATAATAGGTGCATTAACTTTGCATGTGGATACAATGTGATCATTTCTTAATTGGGCTTGTAAAAATAGCTGGTGCCTTTCACCCATTTCTTTAAGTCCCCTTTCGAACACAACCCTCCATACTAGCCTTATCTTAGGCTTGTGCACTCTTGGGTTCATGTACTTTGGGGTATCAAATGTATGAGGATTATTAGACTTCTAAAACTTCTTGACAAGCTATATATCAAAGTGTCTACTGGTATGACTATTTTATTTTGATGATCCATAGATATTTGCAAATCAAGGCTCAACTAATGTTGCATAATCAAAACCATAACCAAATGAAGGATTACTATGACAATTGCTGACATGGTGATAACCTGGGCTTGAAGCATATGATAATGCAAATGGATGGAAATACCTAAGATATAAAAATTCATTCTAACCATCCACACTAGCAAATATTTGAACACTAGACAAAAATATTTCAATGAGACTGCAATTTACATTTAATATGATAGATCGAGCAAATGGGAGTGTGAAAAATCAATATTATTGTTCCTTCCCTTTGTTAGTGCTAATTCACTCAATAGGGAACCAAAGTTTTTCTTAAGAAGTTCAAATATGGTTTTCATACAAAATTTTCTTGAAAACCAAAATTGAAGAAAACCTGGAAATGTTGTAGCCATTGCAAATTGTTCTTCCTAATTGGAAATATTGTAGATATGGAATTTTATTCACCTCTTCATCAGGTTCTTTTGAAAAAGTCACCACCTCTCTTCATAGAGGACTAAACTTTAAATAGTATGAAGTTCTTTCACGAATAAATCTCTTTCTGAGTTCCTTTCACCAGTAGAGCACCACAGATCATGAAATCTTTTAGGTTTTGTAACACATTCTTTCTCCAAGTTTGAATTCCTTCAATATTTGAACCAAATTCAGAATGGAAAATAATATGACTATGAAATAACTGTTTGCAACTGGAGATTCAAAATTCTCCCTAGCAGAGTCGCCATTTTGTTGGTGTTCCAAATTGACCAGTCCAATGAATCCTATAGACTAGCCACTTTCTAATGATCAGACTCAATGGAGGATTTGGCCAACTGACAATATTGAGTCAAAGATTGAAATCTCCTATACTTCTAGCTTTGCGGGACCAAGGTGGGTCAACCTATACAATGCCTAAAAATGTAATTCACTCATACACAAACATTTCTTTTTATAGCAGATAATTCCCAATTCAAATATACTAAGGAAAGTATTGACAACTTTAAATCTGGCTAAATTCTTGGTATATCAACACTCACTTAGCCATTGGGAGGCAAAATTCAACATTAAACCTCAACCAAACAACAAGAATTTAAAATGTTTCTGAGAATGCATCAAGCTGATTGACAAATCAGTACCTAATTCTGGGCCATGGAGTCAAATGCATAAAGAGAATTCATTAGCAAATAGATTTCAACTAGTGGATTTACAACTGTTAATGCCTTACACCAACAGATCCACTCCTATTTTCAATCAAATTCTTCTTACCAAATCCACCCTGCACACTTAAAATCATAATTATCTATTCAAAGTAATTTAACCATTTCTTTGAAATAGACCCATGAACAGATAAAACAATATCAAGGAAATTGAGATGAAAAATCCAAACATAATTTGTATTATTGAATTCATATGACTTGAAATGTACAAATATGGAGACAATTTGATGACATTCTTGATTTATTTGCACAAACTGGCTCGTATTTACTCATGAAATCAACAATTACAACTTATAGACTCAATTTATGACTCACACTCAGACTTTCTTTATCTACCCAAACCATACAAAAATTAAGAACCCTTTACAATGAGAGAAGAATTAGAAGATATAGAAGTAGAAAAGCTCCAGAAGTTGATCTGTTGATGACATTTGGAAGCTTCATCCACCATTAATCAACAAAAATGAAAAGAATCTCTCCTCTCTCTTACCTATAATAAACTTTTCCTCCATTTTTTCCTTTTCTCTTTCCTTTGTTCAAATTCACTTCACCGTGAAAATCTCACTCCATTTTACCTCACTGTGGAGAAAAATAATTCTTCCTGTGAATACTCTTATTTCTACCTTTTATTTGTTGGAGCTGCATTTTCACTTTCCAGCCAATAGAATTTCATTTTACATTAAAATATTCCCTTGTGCACTTTAATACTTGTTTATAAAGTGAATAAATTCACTTTATACAAATATCCCCATGCTTTTAAAATATCTCCCATGTATTTTACCATTGCCTTTAAATGTTGACCCATTCAATTTTTAATTGGGAAATGATTGAATTTTTTTTATACCCTTTCATATTTTACCTTATGTTTTAAAATATTTTCCCTTAAAAATAAAATCCCATCTCCAGTTATCGGGAAAATATTTTATTTTGTACCAAAGTTTTATTTTAAATAGTGTATTAAAAAATACATTGGGCCCACATTGGCCTCTCCTCTCAATCCCGTGCACCTGCGAGTTTTAACAAGTGAGCATTTTAAACCTACGAGTTAGTGAGGAACCACCAAGATATGGCTGCATCTCAGATTTGTTTCTGGCCATTGATCTCCTACTGGTGCTCTAACTTCTTGTCTTGTTTTCTTGTTACATCGCTCGACAGCTCCTCCATTTTCTATAACTCACGACCATGGCGGCTTCACCTTCAGTAAACACTCCAACCCTTCTTTGCTAGCTCGATGGTTCCTTCAACAATGTTCTCGAGCTCTTTGTTTGTAATGTTTAAAAGTTTCTAAAGTCTTATCAAGAGATCATTTTGTGTGTATATGATGCAATCACCATGGCATTCCATGTCGATGCATGAAGCTCTCCCTTCCAATTGGTTCGATGGAAATGGGGTGTGGAGTTCATTAAATTATAAATGCTAAGTGCATTTGCTTTAAATTTTCTAAGGATTTTTCAATGCATTTGTTGTATGTATATTCTTGTCAAGGGTTGACCTCCTTGGTGCCATAGCTGCAAGACTCGAGTCAAATGCATTTTCTTGAAACTTCCTAATTCCTTTCTACGCAGCCCTCTTTGTTTTCTTCATTTTGAATTCCCCTCTTTACCTTATGCAATGGTCACTCCAGCATTGACATACTTTGGGAACTCTTCTCAAGCATGTGGCTTCCCTCCCTCAGCTAGCACAAGCAAACTATATTTTCCTTGAGAGTTGTTGAAGCCTTTTCACAAGTTAGTTTGTATATATACTACATCATTGGTGAGATTCCATGAAACCACGTTTATTTTGAAACCATTCCTCTTGCATCTTATTCACTGGGCACAAACTTTGAAATAGAATTTCATCAAACAATTTTGATACATTTTCACTGTAGGTGAAAACCTTTTCCTATCCCAATGCCCTTCACTACAGTATTTACTGTGCTAAATTTTTTCCAAAATAAAGTCCCAGCCTCCTTAAGTCATGCTGCCCTAGTTCTATGGATCAAGCCTCTTGCAAGTTAATTACATTTACTTCAAAGCTTTTAAAGTAATTTCAACAAATCAATTTGGTTTATATGCCAGGCACATCCTCCATAAGTTTTGTTGCACTATCGTTTCATAATCATATTGATTCAACCCCTTTGTCCTCTATGCCTTGATGGGTGTCCATACCTTGTGCCATGGTATTGCTTGGTTATTCCTTTTAAAATGTTGCCTCTTCCTTCAATATGAGGCTTGACCCCCCTTAAAATGTATTCGCAATTCAGACTGTGCCCTGTCCTCTTTTCTTTTATATTGTCCTTTCTTGAGTGTGACGAATACTAGCAATCTTTGAGTTGTGGGTGACTTCCTATTTTCACATATTGTTGAACACATGAAGCATTTGATAAGGTCTTAATCTCTTTGAATGCATCCCATATCCATTTCAAACTTGGTAGAAATTTGTTCTAAACCTGCCCCATAGATGTAAGACTAGTTATACATCCACTTAATCAGGGACTTTAACCATACTAGCATGAAAAAATATTTTCCTTTTCAATATCATGTAGCTGATCAAACAACCAAGCAAGATTAAAATTTTTGTGACTTTGTCCCATGGGAAATCAAGTGAGACACCACTCTCTATCACAATTTTCTTTCCACACTATCATGCTTCTATAACCCAAGCAGAGAACAATCTTGGTTTAGTGGTTATTTGCAATACCCCATTGATATAGTTTGAAGGACTGAAAAGATAAACAACCCTGTGCAAAATGCAAAAACATTCTCACCTTTACATGTATAAAGCATATTGGGTCCCATGTGGACCTGGCAAAAAAATTTGCATTTTCAAACAAGTTTCATGCTCAAATGGTCCTAAGACACCCTCTGAATGCTTTAGGAGTGAAATAATGAACTAGGTTATCCTCAAAACTTTCTTTCAGGCATTTTTGTAGAATGGTTAAAATTGGTCAAGTTGGCTCTGGAATTGCCCTGGGAAATCAGTTAAACGACCTCCTGGAGCAATGAAAACTTGCAGGCATGTAAATATTTGTCCCGATAATGGAGTGCAACAAAGGACTCATTAAAAGAGATCCCGAGGTGAAATTTATTCACTGTCTAAGTTGCTTAGTCAGGCTTTTCTAAAACTGCAGTTGTTCAGAACAAATTAAAACTCACCAATCATCAATTTGAAAAAATATCAAATCAACTTTTGAGAGGCTACCACTAGAGACATTAGATCATTTTGGTACACTGAGCATGTGTGCAAGAGGGTTTTTCTTGAATCATCGTTCATCAAAATATATTTAGGGTCAAATTTGACAACCGTAAAACACTGTCAGAATTGCAAATGTAAAACTAAAGAAATTGCGATTGCTTTTGGCCTAGAAAAAATGGCAAATTAGATCATGAGGCTCTAAAACTTGACATGGGAGCACTTTGATGTATGGAGAATGGAGAACGAAAATCATTTTGACATGACGGTCATCAAATTGCAAAATACAAGATCGAACGAGAGGCTAGTTTATAGAACTCAAAGTTTGCAAACAACAGAAAAGTGCCAAAACCCTCTAGCTTCTCTTTTCAAAACCTTGCCAATACTTATCATTGGAAGCTGAAAAATTGACATGCATGTTTTCATATGTCACATGAGTGGGTCTACCAAAGGGTTTGGCTTGAAAATAAACAAGCTCTGAAATATGACCTCCCAAAGTGGGTCACTTAGGCAGATTTGTCAAGTGCACTTCTGAGTGTGCAAAGGAAATTTTTTCGAAATGGGCATTTCAAATCTATAAAATTTGATAGTCCCAACAAAGGGTTTAATGAATGCATGTGTGTTAATCTATGAAGCTAATGTTGCATTGAGGATCCATTTACAAGCATCATTTCACATCCAAGATCTACATTCTTCATATCCACTACTTGTTAGTTTGCAGATTCGTTTCACAAGTCAAAATCCAAGGTAACATCATTTACATATTTCATATTTCAAGCTTCATTTCATCATTTGGTTTGATTACCTAGAAGGGGTTTGAATGAGGAAAACCCCCATTCACTAACAAATCAACAAGTTTTTCTACCCTTGAGTGTGTGATTGCAAATTTACAGGTTGAAGATCAAGTTGAGCAAGTTTTGGAGCAAAAATGACAAAGCTACAAAGTTGCAAAAGTTGTCGTTCAAAGTGCAAGATCACAAAAAAGAGCTCTACAAAATTGCATATAGATTTCTAGAAGCTAATAACAAGGAATTTAAGAGTATAGAAATCAAGAAACAAGATCCTGAAATCAATTTTTTGAAACCCTAAAAGGACCCATTTTCCACTGAAGGTGAATGAGTTGTCTGTAGCTCAAAAACAAAAACTTTCTGGCTAGGTACATAGCTTTTCATGCTCTAAAAACATCCCCCCATAGTTGGTATAATAGTTAGGCTACATTTCTAATTGTTATTGGCATCTTGTTTTACATAATTTGAGTGATTAAGGCCCTAGAAAAATTAGTGGTCTATCATCTTGTTGATTCATTTTGGTGGACCCTATTTTTCACATAATCATTTTTGGTGAACCCGACTCATTCGACATTGCAATATTCTGATTTTTAGAGTCTATCATTGTATCTTAAGTTAGATCTTACATTTAATTAAGATCTCATTTAGGGTTACTTATTTTGTATTGAAATCTTGCATATCATATAGGATTTAGATTTGTATTGTTTTGCATCTTTCTAAATATGAAAAATTACAAAAATATCAGTCATTTTTCATGTCATCTAGACATCATAAAATTGCATTTTTTTTTATTCAAGGGGTAAATGCTTTTGACCGGAGCTATGAACCAGAATACATCCATTCAACAATACCACCCCAATGGGGTTTGAACCTTGGTGGCAAGAACAACAATGCCACCTTTAAACCATCACAACATGCCAATACCGACATCATAAAATTGCATTTGAAAATCAAAACAAAATTTCATTTCAAATTAGGATTTTCATAATTTCATATTTTCATTGCATTTTTGCATTGAATTTTTGGAAAATATGAAGCTAAAGCTTAGCATTTCAAACCTGGAACTGAAAGATATAACTAAGAACTTGAAAATCATTAAAAAATAGTTTAAAAATACCTAACCAAGACACTTTCACCTTTATTGGCGAATAAGTCCCTGATCAGGTATGATCTATACCTTTTGGCATATGATAAGGCATTAAAATTGACTCTAAAATTCACTGAAACATCCCAGAAAGACCTAACAAGAACCCATTCGCCCTTACTGGTGATTGAATCCCTGTTAGGTATAGATCTGCATTTTTAGGACATTAAAATCTTAGTTTTTAGCTTAGATGTTTGGTGTTGTTATCTCTCTATTTCAGTTTCCTGATTTGTTGTTTCATCCATTTCATTTGCTTTTAGCTTAAATTGCTTCATTTTAGTGCATTTTTTAAATCTCAAAATTGCATTAAAACATTTCATCTTCATTTCATTGCATTGTGTAATCAACAAATTACCATGTTTAGGTTTGAAAATCTGAAAATGGAGAACTATTTAGGCAATGTGTGGAAGTCCTTGTTCTCTTTGGTTGATGTTTCAAATTGTGTTTTTGGCAATGAACCTAGTGAAATTGAACTTACTCATGCTCACAGAACTCCTAATGCATTTCCTCCTTGTGATGTTGACATCATTGGAGAAGATGGTGCCAACATGAATGAATTTATAAATGATTTCCTTAACAACCTTGAGTCCAATGTATCCTTCAATGAAACAACCTACGAAACTCGAGATGTTTGATCTTTTACATCCTAAAATTGAATCACAAGTTGAACCTAAGTTCCCTACCATACGTGAACCTAACTCCTCTAAAAAAGCAAACATTCAACCATCCTATGTCAATAAAGTGACTAACACATCAATCAATCTTGAAGAGACATATGGAAAAGGATTTATGATCTTATGTAAAAAGGGATGTGATACAAGTGTTCAAACATAAAATTCATCAAGTCCTACAACAAATACCAACTGAATAAGCCAAAGGGTTAGGATATCAAGATCCCCCTCTCAACATAAGTGCACCTAAAGAATACCTATTGCTTTGTAATGATGGTACAATTGTCTTAGATCCTCCTCCTGATATAAGTGTCCTCCTTCCTAAAGAGCAACCCACACCTCCTAAGGATAAGGATAAAAAAGACACGATCATCTTAGGACTTCCTACCTTAATCCCATCTAGAGAAGTTGGTGAATCTAGCAAGCGCAAGAGGCCTTACAAACTAAAGAAACTAAAGTTCCCTTTTTTTCCACCTGAAAGTGAAAGGAAACTACGACTGCTTCTAAAAAAAGAACTTTAACATTACCACCCATGTCACCAAAAAATGTATAGTTGACATTTTTGTGCTAACTTGAGTCTTTCTTATGGACTTTGGCTTGATTTTTCTGAGATTTAATTTGTAATGTGGCCAACACATTCACATTAGGTCTTGGACCCTTGTGAATCATTAAGACTTCTAGGATGTCTTATAAAGGTGTTGTGAACTATTGTAACCCACTTTCACACTTTTCTAGGATGCTTTCATGTTATAATTTACTTATATAACCTCTTTTTATCACTTACCAAGTCTTATTTCAAAGTGTTCTAAAGAGTTGTAACAAACTATAATGCTTTTCTAGACTTGTCATCAATAAATCAACCCTTTCTCATGTTTAAATGACCCCTTAATGCACTTTCTGACCATACTTAAATGTATTTTTGAGGATATTCCTGTTAGACCTTATTTAATGCACTTTAATTTTTTAAACCCAATGAAATTTCCTTGGTGGGACCAATTTTCCACCTGGGGTAACTTAGTCTCACTGGGCACAAAAATCAAAATAATTTTAATTTCTTAGTGGGATTTTATTCTCTTACTCTTGAGGTCGGCCTGTGATGTGTTATTTTTGGAATTAATGGAAAATCAAGTATAAATAAGGTTTCCTCTCCTCATTTTTCATCTCCTAATCTCCTACAATCTCCTAATTCATTAAGCATTCAAGCATTCCATTTCTTAATCATTCTCAAGCATTCAAGCACTCTAAGCATAATCAAGTCATCCATTGGAGCACTTATTGCATATCTTCATATTTCTACATCAAGAGTTTGGTGAGTTCTTGAAATTGAATGTTGTTTATTCATCATTCTCTTCTCATTTCATTTCATTATCTAGAGTTTGATTACCAAAGTGGGGTTTGACCAAGGCAAACCCCTAAACTCTAACCCTTAACCCTTTTTCCCCTCTTTGCATGTGTGTTTGCAGGTCTTGTATGCAATTTTTTTAAAGAGTTTGGTGTCAAAAAGTGGTAAAAAATCCATCAAAGTCAACATAACCCTAATTGAAGCTTGGAGACTTCTTTTGGCCCATTTTTTGTAGATTCAGATTCAGACACCTGTTAGAAAAGGAAGTGCAAACCGAAAGCTACAAAATCATGTCCCAAAATTCCAAAAATCCCTAGGTGGACTAAGTCACCATCCATGGTGAATTAGTCCCACTATAAGGCTGAAAATTGATTTTTACATTTCTAAGTACCCATTTGGCAGATTCCCGTTATGGTAGATTTTTCTCGAAACTGGACTAAATCACCCAGCTTGGTGTAAGTGTCCTAGTAAACATTTCCAATCAACTCTATAGGATTCTAGAGCCTCTCTACATTAGATTCCAGATTCTAGGTGCACCTCTCCAGTTCTGTTTAATTCTATCATCATTTACTTGCATTTTTAGGTGTTTTTGCATATCATAGTGTGTTTTCCAGTACTCTGCATTTCTTAGGTTTAACATCAATAAATTATTTCTTTTTCAGTTTATTACATTAGTAAATAATATTTAGATACATTACATTCCCATTTACATTAATCTTGAGTGTAGACATTAGCATTTTGGGCCCATTTCTCTCCCTTTTAGCTGAAAAAACTAGAAGAGTTAGAGAACCCTTGGGTTACCAAAATCATTGTCCACATTTTGGTGAACTCGATGTTTGAACATTTTTACTTCTGATTTCAAGTGCATCCTAGGCTTAACTTGCATTAGCATTGCATTAGGTGTTGCATTTTTTAAATTGCATCCTAGGGTTTAAAAAATTGCATTACTGAAAAGCGCATATAACTTGCATTTTTGCATGAGATTTCATTAGAAAACAACAAAAATTTTGCATTTTCCTATTGTAGTTGCATTTGTGCATTTGAAAGACATAAAATTGCATTCAATTTTTTTGAAAAATCATAAAAAAATCCTCACTGGGACTAATTCGCCACATTGGGCGACTTAGTCCTTCTGCACATTTTGCATTGTAATTTCTGGCATTATCTGGACATTTTCTGTATTTCTATTTTTTGTTATTGTCTTCTATCATACTTTCCAGATTTATTGTTTCTTGCATTTAGTTTGCTTTCATCATGGCTTTTTACTTTAATCAGTTTAGGATGTCATTAAAATCTTTGGTGGACATGTCAAATTGTGCCTTTGGAACTGATCCTAATGACCTTGAGCTTCCTCATTCTCCTTCAACTCCTCATGAATGTCCTCCTCATGTTGTTGAAATCATTGGAGAAGATGATAACATTAATTAGTTCTTAAACGAATGTCTTGAAAACCTTGAAGCCAATGCATCCTTTTATCCATCCATGAAACAACAAGACCTTCCTACAATCTCACCTCTTGATACATTTTGATACCTACATCCTAAAAAAAATGAAGGACCTAAGTTCCTTCTAGAAGGTGGACCTACTTCCTCTAACCAAGCAAATCCTCAACCATTCTATGATAACAAATTTACCAACAAACCAATCAACCTTGTAGAAAAATATCCAAGGTGATCCCACAATAGTGGTTTACAATTTTTGGCCAAACTAGACACTGATTTATTTTTTTTAACTAAATCTTCACATTCAGGCACCTATAGTGGTTAAACCGTGAGGAATTTGAAGATGATGCAAACTAGAGTCTTGTCACATTTTGTTTGTAGATTCTAAAAATATTTTTTTCAAAAATTTTGGAATCATATTGCACTTCTTTTTCCATCTCCCACGAAAATTGGTTTTTTTCAAAAACAACATTTTTAAAAAGTGACGCACACCATATAACGTATAACTTTTTTTCCTTGAAAGATAAAATTCTAATTCTTTTGAAATTTATATTTGTAACTCTGATATCTAGTGCTTCCACTTGGTTAGATAGTTTTTTATTGAACATTTTTTCTTTAATCAAGTTTCAAAGTGAAATCAATTACAATTCAGACATAACGCGACCGTATAACGCATAACTTTTACTGTATGTATTATTTTTTTGTTGGATCAAGGATTCCAATATCTGGTGCACTCATATTTTAAATTTTTTTTTATAATCTTTTATTTTTCCACATGTACAGAACAAAAAGTTTTGTTTTTGGTGAAAAACCTATATTTAATAAAACTTAAAAAACAAATAGATAATATAATCAAAACATATTAAAATTATATTCGTTGGATAGCTCATTTTGAGGGAAACTTGATACCAGTTTGGTTTATGAGATCTCCTCCATTTTCATTCTCAAATTGAGCTTTGAAGTGCAAAATTCTGAGCAATTTTGGTGCCTAAGAGGATGTGAGTGAAAATAAGTGGGTTCGGTCAAACCACTGTTCGGTCGAACAAAAATTTAATGTTCGGTCAAATAAGGGTTCGACCAAACCCATTTAACATACAATAAAAAATAGATTTGAATGAGGTTCGGTCAAACATTCTAAAGATGTTCAGTCGAACCCCCTCTATTAAAAATTAATATTTAATATTAATATAAATATAAATTATATTAGATTTTTAATTATAATAAATAATATACTTATTATTGCAATATATTTTAATAATTATATTATTATTATAATATATAACTATTGTTATAATATTAAAAGTATATAGTTAAAAACTATTTATTAATTTTTTCTAATCATGGCTTTTCAAATCTTGGATTTTCAGGCTCAACACGAGTGTCATGAAAACACTCTCCTCAGGCAGGATAACGAGAAGCTTCACTTGGAGAACATGGAAATTAAAGAAGCCATGAGAAATCCCATATGCACCAACTGCAGAGCACCTATTGTTATTGCAGAAGTCTGTCTTCAAGAGCAGCAACTACATATTGAGAATATTCGGTTGAAAGATGAGGTCCGTTTGCATAGCCTAACTAATTTGATGATCTGCATATTCCAAATTTTTGTATTCTCAAAATGTAAACTGTGGTTAAAAGGATTATGAGTCACTCCTTTTTAAGTTGTTCCTATTCTGATTCTAATGTATTTACAACCCTACGAACCTCCTAGATTTTATTTTCTCTAGAAATCTTTTTAGTGCAGTGATTTTCCCACAATGATGAAATTGCTTCATATCATATACTGTATAAGATTTAGAGACCCATAAGGTTATTTTATTCTGATGCTTTAAATCACCTGAGCAATGAAGTTGAAGATTCGTTATCTTTGTGCTAATGGGTATTATTTAACTATTCTTAAGTTTTTTTTAATGGGCTTGCATGGATTTTTTCAGCTGGAGAGAATGGCAAGTATGGCTGGAAATTTTTATGAAAGGCCCATATCATTGACTTGAGAGAGAGATATGGAGGGAGTGGGAGAGAAAGGGAGAGTGGGGGTAGGAGGGAGATACTTTAGAGAGAGAGAGGGGGGGGAGTGGGTATAAGGGTTAAGGGTAGAGGGGAGAGAGGGAGAGGGGTAGGAGGGAGACTTGAGAGAGAGGGGGGAGTGGGAGAGAGATAAAGGTAGGGGTCCCAGGGTTTAAGGGTTAAGGGCAGAGGAGCTGAGAGGAGAGGGTAGGAGGGAGAGACCTTCGAGAGAGAGAGAGGGGGAGTGGGAGAGATAGCTGGGCAGGGAGCATAAGGGTTTAGGGTTTATGGCTAAGGGCAGAGGGAGAGGGGGGAGAGGGGGGTATGGAGGGAGACTTGAGAGAGAGGGGGGAGTGGGAGAGAGATGAAGGGTAGGGGTGTACAAGGGTTTAGGTTTAAGGGTTAATGGTAGAGGGGAGAGGGGAGAGGGGGTAGAGGGAGAGACTTGAGAGAGAGAGGGGGGAGTGGGAGCAGAGATAAAGGGTAGGCTCTTAAGGGTTTAGGGCAGAGGGAGAGAGGAGAGGGGGTGGGAGGGAGAGACTTGAGAGAGTGGAGGGGAGGGAGAGAGACAAAGGCAGGGCTCTAATACAAGGGCAGAGGAGCCCCGAGAGGGAGAGTGGGTAGGGAGGGAGAGACTCTCAAGAGAGAGCCGGGGAGTGGGAGAGAGCCAGAGGCAGGGAGCACAGGGTTTAGGTTTAAGGGCTATGGGTATAGGGAGAGAGGAGAGGGGGGTGAAGGAGAGACCTAGAGAGATGGGGAGTGGGAGAGAGACAGCGCTGGGTAGGGGGCGTACAAGGGTTTAGGTTTAAGGTTATGGGTGGAGAGGAGAGAGGGAGAGGGGTAGGAGGGAGAGACTTGAGAGAGAGGGGGGGAGTGGGAGAGAGATAAAGGGTAGGGGTAAGTGCACCAAGATGGTTCCCAAAAAGGGGGTTTAAGTGGCCACTTTTTTTTTGAAATAAGGAAATACTAACCTTGGACGTGAAATTAAGGATAGTTACACTCAAAAAATTTAGATGGAACAAAAATGAGGATCGAAGTGCTCTGAGTCTACTTTCTAAACTACTAATTTATTTTGAAAATGGTTGATATTAATGGGTTCAAAAGAGGGTCATACACAAATTGGTGTTGTTTTTTTCAGAAAAAATATAATATAGCAACTCTTGTACGAACCTAGCACGGTGAAAATTTTTGTAGTATTTTTAAAATCGCTATGGTCAGAAGTTAGCTAACAGTATCTAGTTGATGCATGATTTTTTTGATAATTTTTTAATGAATATTTATTTTTTTACTAATTTTCTAAGTGGGCACTTCCCGAAAAGCAGAATTTTGGCTGTGCTCCCCCTACAAATTTTGGAAAATAATTGATTTTTTTCTTTTCATTTTAAATTTTTAGAATGGAGTCTAGTTTCTAAAAATGTAATTTATTTGAAATTTTGATGAACGGTTAATTTATAACAAAAAAAAATACCAAACATTGCTTTTTGGCAAAAAAGAGACATACAAACAAAATAAATTGTGGATGAAAGGATTAACATTGTTAGAAAGTGAAAAAAATTACAACATTGGATAGCTAAGAGAGAACAACATTACCCATGTATTCAATTTTGTCGATATTGAACTAGATGCAATCTTGATGATGAGCACATACTCGATTATGTGAAAAATTGTAGAATTTACAAAAACACGTCTTTGGCCTCGTTGGGAATGCCCTCCAAGCCTTTGGGTTGGTATTCCAAGGAAAATACTTTCAATTTTTTCTTTTTTTTTAACATGAGATAATGCGAGCATGTTATAATGCACTCACACTATGAGTTTTCAAAAAAAAAATCGAAAGTGGCCACAAAATTGCTACTCAACTTCATGCACCTGCCCGTAGGGTTTAAGGGTTTAGGGTAGAGGGGAGAGAGGGAGAGGGGGTGGGAGCGAGAGACTTGAGAGAGAGTGGGGCAGGAGTGGGAGAGAGATAAAGGGTAGGGTTTAAGGGTTAAGGGTAGAGGAGCTCAAGAGGGAGAGTGGGTAGGAGGGAGATAATTTCAAGAGACAGAGAGAGGGGGGAGTGGGAGAGAGATAGAGGGTAGGGAGTAAAAAAGGGCTCTAGGGTTTAAGGGTTAAGGGTAGAGGGGAGAGGGGGCAGGGAGGGAGACTTGAGAGAGAGGGGGGGATTTGGAGAGAGATAAAGGGTAGGGGGTGTACAAGGGTTTTAAGGGTTAAGGGTAGAGGGGAGAGAGGGAAAGGGGGTAGGAGGGAGTGACTTGAGAGAGGGAGAGGGGGGGAGTGGGAGAGAGATAAAGGGTAGGGTTTAAGGGTTAAGGGTAGAGGAGAGAGAGGAAGAGTGGGTAGGAGGGAGAGATTTTCAAGAGAGAGAGGGGGGAGTGGGAGAAAGATAGAGGGTAGGGGGTAAAAGGGTTTAAGGGTTAGGGTTTATTTTTTTATTTGCATTGATTTATGTTTTATATATGTGTACAATAATTTTATAATTATATAATTCTTAATTTTAAAATTTATTTAATTTCCCATGGAACAATTCGATGGAACAAATTATATAAGTTGTATATAAGTGTATATAAGATTCTTGAACTTAAGAATTCCATGAAACAAATATAAGTTGTATATAATTCTAATTTAGGAAAAATGATTTTAAAAAACTTCACTACGTTTCAAATAAGGATTGAAAACATATATGTGGGTTTACATGCAACCAAAAAAAGTGAGAGATGATGCTATCAAAAATTCTTGAACTTAAGAATTTTCCATGGAACAAATATGTACATATAATTGTAATTTAGGCAAAATGATTTTAAAAAAAATCACTACGTTTCAAATAAGGATTGAAAGCATATATATGAGTTTACATGTAACTTAAAAAAGTAAGAGATGATGCTATCAAAGATTCTTGAACTTAAGAATTTTCCATGGAACAAATATGTACATATAATTGTAATTTAGGCAAAATGATTTTAAAAAAACTCACTATGTTTCAAATAAGGATTGAGAGAATATATATGGGTTTACATGCAACCAAAAAAAGTGAGAGATGATGCTATCAAAGATTCTTGAACTTAAGAATTTTCCATGGAACAAATATGTACATATAATTGTAATTTACACAAAATGATTTACAACTATGTACAAGTTACTATAAGTTCATTCAACATGTATAGTGCCATATGAACTTGAAAACCATGGATATAATCTAAGTCAAGATTCAGTTCACCCTACCAATAACATGTAGAATTTTTTGATGATCATCACTATCTAGTCTCCATTTTCTTCGGCCACATGCATGTGGAACTGCATGAAGATGTAGAGTGGTAGCAATTATTAAGTGACTATATTGATATACCTTGTTATCAGGTTGATAGTCAAAAAAATGAATCCCATGTTGTTCACAACTTTGACTTGTTTTAGATATGTCCCTTGCACTACAACAGAACCTGCATGGTAAACATGAACCTAAGGTGTTAGACATATGAACGTGTGCAACATTTTCATGCTCAAGGTTTGTACAATATATATTTAATGTTTATAATGTAATGTGCACATGTGAATACAATGGATATAAAATTTTAAATTCAAACTCACCTGTGGGAAATGACATTCCATCACTTGTTTCAGGTTCTGTTAGCTTATCCCCCTCTTCTATGCAATGCAATAAATAATATCTAACACCTTCGATGTTTCTAGGCTCTGCTATGACTGCAAAAACATCTCTTGTACACCAAATTTACACAAAAAAATTCTAAAAAAATTAGAAATGTCTCTAAAAATCATTAACTAGAATAATATTTAAATTATTGAAAACTTACACATGTGTACCTTTTCTAACCAATCCTAAAATATGGTCATAATCAATTGAAATCAAAGGAATGTCTTCAAATCTTTCTTCCTCGTTTTCATCATATGTTTATGAAACAACTAGTGGCATTGTATCCCATTTACCAACATATCCAAGTTCTTGATTGTTGCATGCATAATCAGAGTTTCCCTCAATGCACTCAGTGCAAAAACAAGAGTAATCCCTTGTGTCTAATATCCATCCATGGCTTACTCATCCTAACTCCTAACACAATGCAAAGTTTTGTTTTTCTACCCTCTTGCATCCATGCATCGATCTTCTATCCACACCTAGATACATATGTGCCACCAAAAAAATCCAGGAAAAATATGTATATATATATTTTAAATTTAAATAAATTGAAATTTTTTGATTTTAATGTAGTTTATACATACCCGATATCTCCCAAAACACTCTATGTGGAATGTTTTAGTTTGTTCTTGAAGATGTGTCGACCACATTTGATGCAAAGTGTTTCTTGTACCATTCAACAACATCATGTGCATTGTCTAGACGATCTTCTGGATAACTCATTTGATGCTTTCTTAAAGCTCGTTTGATGCAAGCTCCTGCTCCATCATGCTCACCCTTTCCATGCCCACTCTAAAAAAAGCTCCAAACATGTGGTATTTTGTAGATTTTATGATATCTACAAAGTGCATAGAATGCTCATGAAGATTTGAATTGTGTTGCACATCCATCTGACCATACAAAATGATTTTCAAATTTTACACCCCTGCTTCTCATATTCTCAAAAAATATTGTAAAGCAATGTTGGACAAAAAGTGTGTCATGCTCTTTATCATCACTAATATAAAAGTGATATTCTTTCTTAATGGATCGTTCTTCATTTGTACTCTCAACACCATCCAATTCTAATTGTGCATGTCGATAACACACATGAACCATAATAGTGATCTGCTTTGAAAAGTAATACTCTGATTGAATCTCCTTTTGATGTACAAAGGAGTAATTTTTTGCAAAGTCAACTATTGATAGAACTGCTCCATGTGGGAAAGTATCTCTCAATGTTTGGAATTGTTGTGCTTGCCACTTAGCAAAAAATGAATGATGTATGTATGGTCGTATCAATTTTTGAAAATATTCCATAAATTTTCCAATGGGAATCTCCTCTTCTACATAGTTCAACCTTGTGGATTCTTTCCCAAAATTTGTTTGCAACTTTACATACTTGTACCTGTGTCAGTAAAATATGTGAATAACTAATAAACTACACAATCAATGAAACATTACATCAAAGAGAATCCAAATAACAATATATGAGAAATTGAAACAAATAAACTCATTAAAAATATTACTTACCTCTTGCAATTTACTGTCCTTGTTAGGTCAGTATCCTCAATTCTTGAAGGAAATTTAGCCAAATTTCCACATGTCTCACAAATTCCTTTTATGCAGTTTATTTGAGGTCCATTTTCATGATCACATAATATAGACTTTATGAACAAACTTACTGTTTAGGAGGTGCATTTGAAACTTGTCTTTCTTCTCATCTTTTTTTGAAACACCTAATAGTAGAGATCAAATTCAATATGATAGCGACAACAACAAGAGTTTCAAAAACCTTGTTTATCTTCACATAATATGGCTTTTAACCTTTGAAACATTGTTTTCCCAATCTTTTTTATGAGGATATGCATTAAAAGTTCATATACATCTCAAATTGTGTTATGTCTGTAATGTTTGATATGATCATAATCTTGAATGGTCTTGTGTCTCATAGCATCTCTAGTATTTGATGGTGGTGCGTCTGATCATGCCAAAACACAGAGACCAAGTTCTAACAATATCGCGCAAATCTTTGTCAGGCAGGGCTCTACATAATTTCCCAATTTCCTTCTAAACTCTCATCCAAAACTTTCTCTTTCTCATATTTATCAATGTGGTTCTACTATAACCAATTTTGGTTGAAGGTACAAACATTTTTTATTTTTTCTTGCTATATCTTGATGTACAATAGATGTCCAAAAAACATATAATAAATTATAATTTGAATTGAATTTCAAAGTTAAACTTGTCAAAATGTATAATAGAGATATAATTTGAATTGAATTTTCTTAATGATATTTGAATTGAATTTTAAGTTACTTGTCAAAAATATTATATTTTGTTCTCAACTCAATGGTTCATGTTTCTTAAGTCATTTTAAAAAAAATATTTATTGTGATCAACATGAATGAACTTAATTATAAAAGTGTCATTGTTCCTAAAATTCTACTAGAGATCAAATGTATATTGAATATAAGGAAATGTAAGTTGTAAGAGATCATAAAATAAGAAAACATGTATGTATGAATATTTAAAGGAAATACATATATATTATGTGTAAACATGTTTAAACCATAAACAAACACATGTGCATACATGTAAAAGGGATTCAATACATATAAACATAACACATGTATTATAAGCAAAGAGGAAAATGTATGTATATATCATATCACGAAAATATATGTACATATCATATAAGCAAAATGTAAATTAAAGATCATCAAATGTGTCAAATACTAAAGATCAACAGAAATGAAGAAAATATATGTATATCATATAGAAAGAAAAATACATGTGGTAAAGATCATAAATCCCTAGTGTACGTAGCCCTAATATGAATGTCTACTCTTAGTTGAATGGCCATCTGAATGAGAACGGTCCTTCTCTGATGGATGTGCTGAGCCCTGCAAATAAAATTGTGTACATGATGTGTTAAATACATATAATTTATATTAAATAAATTTTATGAAAGTTATTTTTAAATGAACTTGTATTTTTAAATATCAATCTAGATCTATGCATACATAAATATTGCATGTACATATACATGTGTGATTATATAAAAATGTAAAACTCACATGTCCATTAGCAACAGATTCATCCACAGAGTCACATCGATCATGCACACGATCTGGACCAAGGCTAGGAGTAATATGAGGTATGTCCACCTGTAACAATATATATACATATATATATCAACTTACATGAATATCTAGTTAAAAAAAAAGTTTAAAAATAATGAAAAAATAATTGAAACATGCAAATGCACACATACATGCACATCATCTGATATTGGATGACCTAAGTCCTCTGAAATGATAGTCTCCACCATATCCACCAAACGGTCAAGTGACGAATCAACATCTGCATCCATCTGATCTATCCCATGTCGTGACAAAAATGATGAATGTAGAGGACTATGAAGGTGAGATGGCATCGACGATGATGAACTAGAACCAATCAACATATCAGTAAAACCCATAGTCTGTGCAACTGCCGAATGAACTATAGGTGGATCTTGATGCGCACTAGTGCTTGGCTGAGAGTGATGGGATCCTGGAACTGAACGACCTCTGCATATCAAATGATCTCTAACATATTATATACCTATCCCATTGTCTGATGCAACATGGGCATATGCCTCCAACAGGTCGTCAGCCAAACAATGCAGAGTTATGCATGCCATATCTCTTGTAAGTGCATCAAGCTGTGTAGGAGTAGGGATGTTGACCACTGTAAAAGGATCCGTGGTTGTCCAATCTGCTAAAAATGGTGTGGATCAGGAATGTCTAGACATCAAATATTGACCTACATGATCATCAGATATCCTAGTGGTGGCAGCCGCAATGTCACCTACAGTGTCAATTGCTTCCTTTTGGGAAGCAACGACAACCTCATCTGCTATGGGGGCTAGAGCTGGGGTGAGAGAAAAATACCTCTCACCAACCAATACCCTAAACACTTGGGGTAGTCTATCTGCTCAATGATAGGTGGGCCTATCAGCAATCTTGCCATGCCCATGACCAACATATGGTGGAATGTCCAGGTAGTTAACTTTGAGGCCCAAATGGACCTCAGCATACAATTGCTAAACAAAATACAATGGAATTTGGCCATTGTTTGGGTATGGACCATGTGTTGTGAGAAATAATGGGTAGATCAATGAGCCATAACATGATCGACACATCTAGTGACTTGGTATCCCTTAACCTTACACACATTTTGATAAAATGGAAAACAAGTGGCTTTTATCATTTCTTTGGTGACACTATCCTGTATTTGTTTAAGGGGAACATCACCATGTACTTCTTCTCGCATGCGGGAAAGAATAGTAGCTACTCTATCTGGGGAATATGTACTAGTCATCTCAAGTTCATCTTTTAGTTTTTCTAGACTATGTAATATTAACATGCATGGTTTCACTATATATCCCCGGGTTTACACCTTGTGCTAATGAATCTCTCAATTTTTTAATCTCATTAGTGGTATTTCCAAACAAATTTTCTATAGGTGGAACATCTTCATTTTCCATGTTATATATGTATGTACACCTAAAGAAGCAATGAGACCTTGGTAAATAATATATTTAGATATAGAGAATATATAAATATCTAAAACAGTTCTAATAATTCATCTTCTCATCAATAATATTTTCATACCATTAACAATTTAAAAATAATTGGAAGACAACTATAATCTATAACATAGCATCCTTAAATGGTTCAAATTTTTAATGAAACAATGAAAGAAAGAATAAGAAAACAAAGATTAGTGTAAAATTATTTGAAAATAATTGGGGATAAAAATATCTAATCTAATAGTTGTTAACATAAATGAACTTCAAAATAGGATTATGTAAGTGAAAAAAAAGTTATATTTCCTTCATTGAACCTAAATTTATCTAGTTAAGATATGTCTAAAATTAAGAATTCACACTAGAATATCACTATTCCATAAGAATCTCATAAAGATGATGAATTTAATGGAAGATAATATAAAATCCTTCATATGAGGATGAATTTTATCATTACATAATGAGTGAATTGTCTCAATTATTTAGCCAAGAACATCAAAAAATTATAGATTGGAAAGCAATCAGACATTTATCATATTTTTATATGTATAAAGTTTAGATACCATCAAACTATTTAAACTTATAGATTGCATAAAGCTATAAATTGAATCATTAAAACTAAATTATTAAGAATCAAATCTAATAAAGTTTGACTTCATATTGCATACTTGTTATAAATATCTCACTAATCCAACCATACATTTTATATATGTTAAAAAATATATAATTGTTATGCCCATAATTTTTCACTAGAAAAACCCAATAATTTTTTTTTTTGAATCCTTTAATTACACTAATTAATGCTTTAAGTGTTTATGATGCAACAATAACCTTCTCCAATAGAATTAAAATCCTTTCTTTAATTAATTTGTTGGTTTAACTTGCTAATGCGATACTATTATTAATGCATCTCTCACTATTAACTATACTTTAAATTTTAAATTTGCAAGTATCATAATTTAATGGTTAAACTAATAATATTCTCATTATAATGGTTATGTCATTGTAACCCACAATGAGTTGTTCCTACTTCTATTTCTTGTTGACAGTAAGGTCAATATGGTATTATGATTATTAGGATAGTTCCTCATGACCCAATGATGGCATTTAAAGTACTAAATATGCAACTTTTGATGGTAATAACAACATGAATAATTATATGGTTTGCATTTATTTATTTATTTTCCTCTCATATTTCAACATCTATAAAAGTTTTTGCCAAAAATGCTATCCAATTATTGATGAGTATTAATAAGGTTAAGTATGCTAACATTAGTATTAAGGTAACTATCGATATGAATATTGATAAGAGTATTAACAATACTCGATGATATTAAGGCTCTCTCTACAATTAATACAAACATTCTATCAATTTTATTACTCACAAATAATATTAGGGTATGTGCAGGATCATCATGGAAAAAATAGGCCCTTAAGTGGCAAAAAATTCAAAAAAATCAGAATTAGGCAACTTGACGTAAAAATTTGAATAAGTTATCTATATTATTTCAAAAATATGTAAGAATAGAATCTGTAGAAAATTAAATTTAGTTTCTAAACTACTAGGTTTATTTATAAAAAAAAAAAAAAATCTATTTGTTGAAAATTTGAAATTTCAAATGTAGTGAGTACTTAAATTTTAGGGGAAAAATAAGAAGTAGGTTAATGCGCACGACCACCCTAACCACAATAAAAAATGATAAGCTCTTATAATGTTTTATATATGAGTAGATGAAACCATGTTGATGTGATGCATATTTTTGTATTTATTTCCAAGTAAAATAATTAATTATGAATTTTTTTTATTACAACTTCTAAAAATATAAAAACTTCATTATGTCGACCACCTTAACTTGATCAAAACTTCATGAAATTCAATTTTTATTTTTTTAATCCTATATTATACAAAGCATAGAATGTGATGCATGTTTTAGATTAAAAAAATGTGACACCATTTGAAAGCTATAGATGTTTTTCAATCATTCTATCAATTCGGACTTTTAGTCATAATTCAAATAGAAAATGAATAATAATTACTTATTAAATTCAAAATAAAGCATAATTTATATTGGTGGAAAGCTGAGAATCTCCTTTAAAAACCCTTTTCGTTTCATTAATTTTGGGTTAAAAAAAAGTCATCAGCCACATACCCTACACATACCCATCATATTGCCACTTTTTGGCCCATCATGATCTTGCACATACCCATTAAACTTTACTCATAATAGAAATGTTAATGTGATAGTGATATCATGTTTACTTAGCACATAAACACTATTATTTGTTAGCTCATTGTTGCTTGCAAAACTTTTATTACCATCTTAGCATCCCTAATAAGATTATCAATAAAATACTTTTCTTACTCGGGTGATTTTATTTGCGACTTATTTTAGTATGATGATCCCCCTTTATATTACCCTCAATAATAGTATCACTATTTGTTATTAATATATTTAATTTTAATTCTTTTATCTAACTCTTATATATTGTTATAGCATTTATTTAATTATTCATCTCTATTACAAAAATAATTATATGACTAAATATATTGCATACTTGTTATAAATATCTCACTAATCCAACCATACATTTTATATATGTTAAAAAATATATAATTTAACAATTTATACAACTTCTAATTATGATAAAGACAAGAATCTTAATCTATACCATTATTTTGAGTTTGGTTTAATAGAAATTGAAAAAAATATAATCATAAAAAACAATGAACAAACTAAGGATCATTTTAACAATGGTGAATTAATACCTAAAGATTGGCCTAAAAAATTATAATATTCAACATTCTCATCACAAATTATATATGAAAACTAAGGATCATTTGGTTATATATATTTTCATAGATTTAAAATTTGAATATTTATTACTATAACATGTTCATTACAATTAGATTTTTAAATAATATTGTAATAATTTATTATGTCTTTGAAATTTGTTTTGTGGATTTTAATGTTGGTTTTTAAATTTAAGTTAGAGTAAGTAGAATCTAATGAGATACCTTAAAATGATTCAAGTTTTATAATTTAAATCTCCCTAGCTTTTAAATATAGTTTTTTCTAGTCTTACAATTTCTTGTGTCATTTGTTCAATTATTTTAGCTATGGATTTAGCCGCAATCTTGTAGGAGGTATTAAGAAGAGTAATTAGTATCCACCCTCAAATATATATATATTTTTTCCTTTAGGAATTAATTTATCAACCCTTGATTAATAGAGTTTAAATGATGGATCCCTTTGATAAAGATACTTTTTATACCTCATAGAGTCCTTGATGAATGGACATATTGTTTTAAGGAAAGGAATTGTGTAGCTAAACCATCTATTCAAAGAATTTTTGAGTATTCAAATCCTTAAAGGAAATATCAACCTCCTCAAGGGTGAATAAATTATCTAAATGTGCCTATTTTTTGAGACCAATTATTTTGGGTATGCAAGTGCCAATCAATTCTTCAACTATCTTGACGTGGATCTCCTTCAACTAGATCAATTAAAAATTATTTGTAATGCTGGAGGAAAATGGATTTAATATCATTAGAGTTGTCATGGAACTACCTCTCTTGATCAACGTAGATATTATCCACTCTCGAGAATGTAAATATGTTCGAGATAACTAAAAAATAATTTGTATCCCTTATATCCTTTCATCCAATGTAGCCTATCTCTTAATTGAGATCCTCTACCACAATTAAGTTCAAATCTTCTAAGTTTTATTTCAACGGAAGCAACCACTCATTGTAGAAAAGTTATTAGTAAGTGCTAAAGCCAAAACAAGTTTTTTTTTTCTATTTGGATCCATATTTTTTTTCCATTCTAGATTTCTTTCTAGCCATATTCTTATTGTAAGATCATAGCAAGGTAGTGCAATAGATTTAATCAAATCATTCCACAATTGTATCCACTTGCCATTTTGATGAGGTCTAGGAACATCAACCAAAGGGATATTATGGAAGCAAGGTGATCAATTTGATTGAGGTGGGAAGTGTTGAGCTTGAAGGATAGATTATTAGGCATGAGGAATAAGAAGTTTGAAAAGTTTAAAGAATTGGGAGGTGATATGTGAGATAGGTTTAATAGAATCTACTTAAATAAGGGTGTTTTGTGGAGAGGGGACAATGGAAAGAGAAATAACTAAGTTTTAATCTATCAATACAACTAAGTTTCCCTTAGTTCACCATCTCTTTAGTTGGTCCAAGTGAACTAGTGATCAATATAAGAATATTTTTTTATCTAAAATGGGATATAAACCCCTCATGGTATTTCTAGTTAGGATGTAAGAATTCAATTATTTTTTAGAGAGTTTATGAGAACTAAACCAAATTGTATCTTGGTTTCTTCCACCATATCATATTCACCTCCTTGTAGCCATTTAGTCATAGGAAGGGCATAAAAATCCATTCCCACAATTTAACTTGAGATGAGGAGTCATTAGGCATACAATAAAGAAAAAATGAATAGGTATTCCTTGAATTAGTAGTAAACACTAAGCACAATTGTTGTTGGGATCCACTCCTCAATAGATGATAAACTTAGCCAAGTATTGAGAAAGGTGGGTCAACCTTGCATCCTAATATTTTGATTTATTATTTTTTCCTCATATTAGGAAATGAGGCATCTCACTTTGTGTTGGTAGTTATTTGTCATTTGTTGAATGCTTCAAGGGAGGTGTCTAAGATGTTCTACAAGCATATAATATCATTATAGCTTTATAAGATGAAACCCTCTGATGACACATTCTTATGACATTTAAGAGCATGACTATAGAATATTTACAGTAAAGTATTGACCAACATTATGAAAAATCATAAGAAATCTTTTAAGAAATAGCAACTATGTCAAGGAAAAAGATGTGGACATTTAAAAGAACTTTTTTTTTAAAGAAAAAGTGGGAGACCACTTATAATTTTATTTATATATAATATTTTACATATAGTTGGTTCAGGCAGACATACTGGTGGGAAAGAACCAGCAAGAAAACCCCCAGTTGCAGTCCGAGTAACAAATTTTACAAAATATCAAAAAGACCAATGAGGTCCTAGTACAAATGACCAATTGTTTGATTACAATGTTACAAAAGCACATTGGTTGAATACATTAGTACATATGCACATTCTCTTATGCACCCAAAATACCCAAAAGAAGACATCATACTAGATATACCCGTGACCCGAATACATAACATAGTGGAGATTACAAAACCTTACTAAACATGAGATTGATAAGCTAGGAAGCCACTTTCAAAAAGATGCAGATTTTCCACCAACATGCTGAAAGCCATTGACCGAGCTTTCTTTTGTTTCCACTTGTTTACCTTTGTGTTGGCGATCATGCTCAAATGAAGATTTTGATTTGTTAATATCAGGCACATAACGATAATATAATTTCTTTTTGGATGAAGATGGAAGTTGCAAATCATGAATGCAAACATGACTTCTCAAGAAAGAAATGGCATGATATTTTCTTTTTAAATCATCAATCTCCTCCATGGAAATGGCAGATCTGTATCTGTTTAGAACTTGGTAGAGATGTGAAGAAGTTTCATGCATTGTGGATAATAACATTCCTTGGAATATGTCAACATAGGTCTCTTCTTATGAAATAAAACCTTCTTTGGATAATTAACATTAGAAATTACTACAGTTTGGTGAACATATTGTATAATCACACTAAAAACCAACAATGGAAGATTGAGAGTCTCAACTAAGAATTCCACCTTATAGATAACATTCATACTAGAAGCCAACAACTAAAGACCAAATTTCATAAAGAAAGTTCATGTGTTATATATCATGCCTTTGAGGGGTCCACAAGTACCATGAGC
>VDFB02139561.1:0-14868 GCA_007258455.2 Sequoia sempervirens | reverse complement strand
TCTTTTGACAATTTCAACTTTGCCTTGTGCTATTTCCTATGCATTCTCCTGTGATCAGGGTTTGAACTATTTTTCCATTGAAGAACGGTAACTCTTCAGTGTTGAGCACTTTTGAGGCTGTGAGAGATCAGCTGAATTTGTGCAATTTGTGAGAGCTTCATACAGAGGTTCTACTGGGCTTGAGCTGTGTTTCCTATTGGATTTCTTATTCAGTTTCAGAGGGTTTTGGGAGATGGCGCCTTCATTTCATCTGGCAGACATCATACTTCTTGGCCGTACCTTCTAAGTGAGAATTCAGGTTGTTTGCAGTGAAGTGCATGGCTCTTGTACAAAGGCGTTTGGGAATTTCTTGGAGAAACGCCTTCTTTTCTGAGGGTTTCTCTTCATCATTTTAGGCGTTTGGCTTGTACTCTTCATCTGCCACCGTTTTCAGGCTGGATTTCGCATTCTATAGCTTTCTACACCAGATTTGGTCAGTTTTTCACCATCTTGGCTGGCAAACTGGACTACTTTCTTAAATAAATAATCTGGACACTTCCGGGTATGTTTATGAGTTCTAAATCCATTGTTGAGCATATTTATTATCTTCTGTATTGTCAATTCGCCTGAAATAACTCAGATTTACATTTTATATGCATTTATGATGTGCGCCCCTTCTCTTCTGTCTATCAAATATTCTCTAAAAAACTAAATAACACTAAAAGACTTAAGAAAAATTGGGGTTTTGAGTTGAGAGCCAACAGGGCTCATCACACAAATTTTGCCAAGGACATTACATTATATTTCTTCACTTTCATCCTGTTGTAACTAAGTTTAGTGTTACTTTTGATGAGGCTTCCAGTGATTTAGTTTACTAGGGCCATATTTGTTTTCCAGAGGAAGTTCATTGGGATGACTACTTGGCAAATATTGAGGATTTGTTTTGCAAGTCCTACCTTATAGCTCTAGAGAACACCTTTGAGGATTTGAATTTCCTCTTTGATGATGGTTCTAGTTGTTATCCCTTCATCTCTAGTTCCTATTCCACAATTGTTTACATAGTGCTTTGAATTCCACCGTCTTTAGTTAGGCCTAGGATGCTTGATCCAATCTTGGCTCCTTTCATCATCAACTAGGAGATTGCAACATAGTTGCCAAAGATATTCATCTTGCATTTTTATTCCTCTTTTCTAGATTTGGAAGTGTTTTGACATATACCATTGAGTTTACTTCTTAAAGGAAGGAATTTGGTTCAATGCACATGGATCTTCTTAAGCTTCTTGTTTCATCCTTCCATCTTTGGTGTAGGAGAGTGGGTAGGTGTGGGGAGCTCCTTATTCTCTATTTTTATTCTCTCTTCTATGGGGGTTTATCATTGTGCATTGCTACTTAGCATGGCTTGTTTTTCTACAACCCATTTCACATTTCTCCTAAGTTGCTCTTAAAGGGGGGTATTTTTCATTAATTAAAGAGGAAAACAAGGGTCCCCACCCTTACATGAGCCAAACAACAAAGTCAAAATAGGTCCCAAAAAGGAGACCACCAAAAGAGTCCATAGCACATACTAACAACAAAAGAGGAAAAACACTAACAACACTAAACCAAAATTCGCCACAACACAAAAACCAACAACAATCACAAGTACCACAAACTGTAAATTCCCTTACAATTTTTTTTCTTGTTTTATTTGTCAAGGATTTGCAAGTTTCACAAGTTATACACATTAGGCATTTTGTCAATAGTTTACCATATGTTCTTATAATATTTTTCCAATGGTTTGAAAGAGTTATAAATGAATTTCAAGAGATATTGTTTAATGCCAGTCACAAAATGATTCAATATACTAAAACCACAACAAACCCCTTTCATAAATTATTGCTGCTGCTAATGTTTGCCTTACATAGGAATTTACAAACTTTAAAAATTAGAACTTCGAGAAATCATTTGAATATTGTTCACTAACCTGTTATTGTGTCCATATAACTTTTGTATGCAAATGGGAGTCGCCCACATAGAAGCGACACCTCTCCTAAGACCCTTAGCCTTGTAAACTTCCACAAACTCCTTGGCACTTATGTTTGGAATTAAAGGAGCGGTGGGTAGAAAATAAGAAGTGATGGCTAGAAAATGAGAAGTGGTGGCTAGAAAATGAAGAGCGATGGCCTATGAATGTTGCCGAATCTTCAGCGCCAACCAAGCTATGACCACGTCACCCCTTTCAGACGCCTTTAAACCTGTAGGGTGTCCTTTTTGTACTAGCTGCTATTCAATATTAATGTGTGCAGCTTGCAACAATATTCTTAGTAAAATTAACAAGCATTTTGGAACCCCTCAATTCTCTCCATCATAGATATAACGTACAGACACTTTAGACAATGATATTTATGATCTTGAATTGGTTCAACTAAACTGGAGCTGCTAATAAAATATTTATCTTAATTAGCTCTACACTTTGCAAACCCTTTGAACTTTGAAATTCGTCTTAGTATAGGACTTCATGAATTTCTAAAACTTCAATTGCTAAAATCCAATGCAAGAAATCTGAATGATCTCTTCAGTAACCAGCTAGGGTAGAATCTTGCACTACCGAAACTGACTTCCCTTTGGTTTTTGTCGAAGGGTTTGCTCCAAAGAAGCTCTCAAAGTTCACCATAAAATTTATCAAGCATATGAAAATGAGCCTCAAAATGTAGTTTTGTATTAATTCTTGAAGCCACTAGAAGAACTTTTCAAATTCTCGCTCTTTTAATATTTCATTTAAATGCAGGTAATAAAGTGACTTTATTAATCTCCTTAAAATATTTCACTTAAGTCACTTTATAGAACTTTATTAAATTAATTAAATAATATTACCCATAAAATGTGCTTGGTCGGATAATATTAAATAATTAAATTAAATTATTCCCTTTTGTTTGACTTTAGCTTACGGGAATAAAATAGGCTAATTAGTTACTCCAGATCACTCCTCAGAAGGGGACATTACACAAACACAAACTAATTAGAGGGAGAATGGCCCAACCATTGAAGATTGAGAGTTGTCTCCCTTTCCTCAAAGAGTTGGCATAGAGCATCCTTGAGAGAATCAATATTGCTACTAGACTCATAGACAACAATGTTCTTTGCTTTGGCTTTGGATATCTCTTCTTCAAGAATCTTCATGTTGGAAGCATTGTTCTCTAGACATTGTTTGCTCAACTTAAGAACATTAGCAACCTACCCCTCCAATTCTCAAACTTCCCTCTTGAGCGAAACCATTGTGTTTTGCTTTACATTAATCATTTTGTGGTTGATATCAAGTATTGCAGGAAAAATGGGTCCTGTTAATTTTATTGAACACATACCTATTGTTGTCTTTACTATGATCATTAGTTTGATTTTCCTCCCTCTTCTTTTTCTCCTTTCTTTTCGCTTTTATGCTTCAGAGGTATACTTTTAACCTTGTCCTTGTCTTTTATCTTATGGACCTCCTCACACTCCTCAACAACAAGAATGGTGGTAATCTTCTTCTCCTCTCCATTGTAAACAAGGGAGAGTCTACTACTGCACAAACTAACATCAACATCTGAACCTGACTTCTTAGTATTAGAAGGCACATACTTTTCATTTTCATCATCACTCAAATCTACAATGCTAACCTTGTTGGTAGGGGGGCAGAAAAAAGTATTAAGCTGATGTGTAGCAATAAGGGAAGGCTTTTTAGCATTGGTAGAGTTCTCACCAACTCTCTTTGTAGGGCCTTGGGTTCTAGGACTGTCAGCAGCCACATTACATTTCTTTTTGCCTTTCTATTTAATTCCACTCTTCCCTTCTAAACATGGTGAGAAGGGGGCTAGAAGTTGATTCAAAATTTGGGGATTTCACATTCCCCTGTTGAAGCTTAGGGTTCTTAGGAGGATAGGGGAACTCAAGGGCTGATGAGGGGGTAGACACTGGGCTGACTTTTTTCCTCCCTTAAGGAGGGTGTTGGTGTAATTAATTATTGCACCTTAAGTTTACTTCATTTGCCTAGGTAAGTTTAGTTTCTTTCTTTTTATTGCTTAGATAGACTTGGTATAGTGGGACATATGTCATTCCCTTGTTTTTAAGGATTCAGCATTATCCTCATCCTCTTTGAATTTGAAAACTTAGAGGCTATAAATTGTAGTTATTTCCTTCCATTTAACATATTGATCTAATTGAATACAAATATTGAAATCTTGTTATTCTTATATTGTTTGCATTTGAATTATTGTAATCTTTATATTATTGTTCCTGAGGTGGTTTAATATTGCATAATCCTTATTAAATCTAACAAATCCAAATTTCAGTAGTAAGACCTTATTTTACTTATGTAAAGGTTTGTTTACTTTAGATGGTATCTCAGTTGACATAGAAATAAAAAGGGCCATGTGTTGTGGAGTCATTCCATGTAATCTTTCTTCCTAAAATTCGTTGTCATTGGCAGGTGACATCATTCTAAATGAAAAAGGAGATGTGGGCAAACTTCTTGCATAGGTCCTCTACTAGATCATAAGGTCCAACAAACTGGAGTTCAGCAGTAATTTGTTCAGGGCCATAAGTAGCATTGATTTCCTAGTTTGTGTCTAGCTCTACGAGCTCCATCAATGTTTTGGTCAGAGTCATATCATTTGTATTGAGTATTCAGATGGGTTCAAGGTTAAGGCTCCAAGTCCTGTGGGTGGAAAAATGTGTCCATGAACAACTGTTGCTGATTTTGTGGAAGACACTGGATGAACCTATTTTACTCCTTGCATGTTGAAGTGTCATGCCCTTTAAGTTTGTGAAACATGCAATTGTTCTCAGGATCATATTTATGTGGTGAACTACTGTGTCTATTTTGGCTTTGCCTGTCACTATATCATTACATCATGCAGATTCAGCTATATATTGTTACATTTGTTTTGCCATTTCTGGAAAATTTGGCCATTTTGAAATATAGAGATTTACCTGATTGATTGATAGGGTTTGCATGATCTGACCTGAGATACTTCAAGTTTGTCATTCATGTAATACTGCAATATGGTTCAAAGTCAAACAATATGCTCTGTTAACCTTTTCTCTTACATCTTGGGCTAGTCAATGATTACATTTTATGCATATTTTCACTTTATTACTTTATGCATTGTTATGTTCATCTCCGCTTTGTAAATACAGTCATTTCATAAAATGCCTTAGGACTGTATTTAAATTAACCCCATTTGGAAGGGCTTTTAAGGTTTCAATGCTCATTTTCCTTATGTAAACAGGTTCCAATTCACAAGGGTATAATATGGCCGGCAGTACTAGTAGTTCATTTCCATCAAAAGAGTCTTTTGAATATGAGTTGCTTGATAAAGATGCAGAAAACATCAAGACTGTTTCAGCACTGCCCATTCAATCTAATCCTTGGATTGATCCCGAAGTCCTAAAGCTTACACATAGAATTGGAAGGGGTCCTTTTGGTGATGTGTGGATAGCAACACTTCATCATTTTACAGACAACTCTGGTGATTACAGTGGTAATTATCGTGAAGTGGCGGTTAAAATGTTAAATTTCGTAAGTGAAGAACAAATTGAGCCTTTGATGAAAAAATTTGAGAGCACATTTTACAAGTGTCAGGGCACACATGTATGTCAGCTATATGGTATATCTGTAAAAAATGGCAAGGTAACACATTTCATGAGAATATTGAAGATTCACATTGTTGGTCTATTTTTTCATTATTTTTTGATTTAGTTTGCTGGAATAGTTATTTATTCATTTTATTTTTTAAAGTGCTTGGATATACTTTCTCCTTTTAAATTGTGTGTAGATTTGCGTAGTTATGAAGTTTTATGAAGGCTCTGTGGGAGGAAAAATGGCTCATCTGAAAGGAGATCGACTTCCCTTATCAGACATTCTAAGGTACTTTGATAGAATACAAATGTAAATGCATTTGAAATATTGTTTTTTGTCAAAATGAAGACATTTGTTAGTTACAAGAATGTGCATGGACATTCATTTTTCTAATCCACAGAGCTGGAAAATTGGAGACATGAGATTATTCAACTGTAGTTTTGCTACAAAGGGGGTAGTCTACGACTTTTAGCACGTGCGTTTTTGCAATTATGTCTAAGAACTGATATGACTCATTGGTAAAGTTGTACTAATTTTCTCATCTTGGAGTTCTCAAGATAAATACATCACTTTATCCACTTATCTGGTTGACATTTTTGAATGATTTTGATATTACTGAAATAAAAAGGAGAATGTTGTTTCTCTTAATATTTTGATGGTGTACCCTGCCTAATTGTATTCATCTGTTATGTTTGTCTTATGTTATTATGATATAGTCTAGATACATGTGTCGAAATGACTAGACTGTACCCTCATGCACACACACCCTTTCTCAAAATGGTCAGATCCCTAGAACTGTGGCTGGGCTTTTTCAGTCACCTTTATATAATACCAAAACGCTAGAGGACCATACATTTAATGGAAAAACTGGATTTTCTCTGTGTTTGATTTAATGCCACCCTTTATGCTGCAGAGGTATGTGAACCAAGTATGCAAAAGTGTGGGCATAGTATTGGGTTTATACTCCAAAATTTCAAAATCTGGGTTGGGGATAGTGGCAAAATATGCACACAACAAACAAAATCTGTGTCAACACAGGTGATTTGTGGCAATATGAATAGCAACATAAATGGAAATATTTAACAAATTACAGGATCGTCCATGATACCATAGAGAAAATTTGTGCATCGTTTGTCCCTAAACAATATTGAGGAAAATATCACAATCAAACTTCTGTCAATGTGGAATAGAGAAGCTAACCAGCGAGAGCAAATATTCAAGAGAACTAAACATGCAAGCTTGAAAAATAACTATAAGTGGCTTTTCTTGGGACTGTACAAGACTCGGGTCAATCAATTGAATAAATAAACTATGGATGTATAATTGATTTATTTTCTGTTTTAGAGATTCATGTACAAAATGAGATGTATAGTTCATCTACACACGTGCTCGCGTGCACACACACACACACTCTCCAGCACACATGCGCACATGCACACATACACACCCACCCACAACCAAGACACAGCCACAGACATTTCCACACACACACACACAAATTACAAATTGAGATTATTGAGTAATATTAAACATAAAATGAACTACATAAATGTCAAAAGGTAATATGCATAGTGTTGATGTGATTTTTGTGACCACACCAATCAACAGAATAAAGTATCCAATGGCTACTCCATTCTCTCTTGATCAAAGTAATCCGTATGCTAAGATTGCGAGAGAGATCATACGTTCAACTCCAAGGTTCCTTCAATGCAATGGAGTACACTCAGTTGGTTCGTTGTGATATGCTGTTTTCACAAGGGGACTTACACAATTGTTCAGAAGTACTTGACAGCAAATGACAGACTAAGGAAAAAGGGGATTTTCACGTGATGTGAATGATTTGGTAATGAGGTACGTGTTTCCTATACTAACCAGAAATGTGCGGAATTTAAATAAGTGTAGGGTTTAGAAGGTCTAAGTTCTATCTAAGAGTGGGACGTGGGATCAACTTCAATAGGCTTCAACTAGACTTTGCTTCATGGACAGTGGATCAGAGTGCGGATATTCTCACCAAGTCTTTGAGCCCGAATAAGTTTGAAAAATTCAGGGGGCAACTTGGTGTTCTTGACGGACTAACCATTAAGGGAGGGTGTTAGAATATTATCTTCTTATGTTAATGGTTAATATTATATTGTCTTAGTTAGCTTAGATTTCTACTGTTTCTACAGTAGTCTGTAGGTAGATAGACACCATAAATGTCTATAGTGTTTTGTATCTTCTATATTATGTAATCTTTTTTTCTGTTAAAGAGAGAATGCTTTTACCATTCACAAGAGGTGCTATCCTTATTGATTCAGATCGGCCTAGTGTGTGGCCAATTGTAAAGTAGATTTCTGCTGTTGTTCATCTAATATTTATATATAAGAGATATACATGTTGCTGGTTTTTTTCTCCCTCGAGAAGGAGGGTTTTCCCAGGGTATTTTGTTGTGTTCTGTGTTCAGTGTTTTTGTGTTTCTGCTTATTTTAAATCTGATCTTAAAACAACAGATAGGGGAAGCGTTTCTCGGATGTTTCCTAGGGGGCCATTTTTAGGGGACGGTAGGGGACGGCGATATACAATATATATATATGAATTTTTCAAAATTTATTAATATATTATAGAGAGAGAGAGAGAGAGGGAAAGAGAGAGATATGTCAATAATTGATAACAACAATATCAATATGTAAATAAATCGCGAGAGCCGTAGTATAACAACATAATTAAAGTTGAGAATTGCTTTAATATTTTCTTGTGATCTGTTAATAAGTAACGGTCTGTTTTGATTCTCCTTAATCAACCATATTCATGTTTATTGGTTTCTTAAAGGATTTCTTGAATTAGATTCTTCGACCTTTATAAATTCATGGATATCAACTTTCTCAATCCACATTTCTCTTGCCAGGTTTCATAACCTGGGTTTTAGCCATCGTGGCAACATGATTGATTAGCTGCAATCTTGGATATGATATAAGCCACTCATTTATGCAGGTCCATTTCAACTCATTTTGTAGCACACTTCCTCCATGCCATTCCTGAAAAACATATAGTTTGAAGGAAAGCAACCTCTCAAACCTGCAAAGTGCAAACTAGCAATACAAGGAATCAGCTATAGTGACTCTTCGTTGACTAAAAAACTCACAAGTTATTGTCAAGTCAGATCTCTAGTTAATGTTTCATCTCATTTGCTTGTCTTACTGTTTCTGTTGTTTTAATCATTTTGAATTGATTTTTATTTAATAACAGTTTCACACCTCCAAGAACCAATGCTTATTTGAAATTTGAAAATTTAATCATATTTAGCCTTTAGGAAGTCATTTTCAGCTTAGTAACAGATAATTTTATCTAGTAGGCTAGAACTATCAATTACAGGCTATGATAAGTGACTATTTGATCACTGATATTTTTCTATCTGATGAATTGTATATGCTCATTTACAATTTAACTATCTACATGAACATTGATGTGTAAACAATTGGTTTCTACTATATGAATTTGTGTTTGATACTGTGAATATATTATATTATTTTGGGTTTGTGTTTTTATGAGTTACAAGTTGTTCTGATCATTTTTCTTCTTGAGTTTTCCCCTGCATGAATAATGTGTATTTGAACCAACAAGCATCTTTTTTTATTGAAGGAAGCTTCTTGTCCGCGAGGGACGGCTAGCCGTCTCCGGTACGACGAGGGACATTCCAACGTCTCTCGGCCATACCAAGGACGGGGAGCCATCCCCAAACGGTCAGGGACGTTTCGTACTGTTTCCTACTCTCTGGCCTGTTTCAGGGATGGCAAGGGGACGTCCCCTTTGTGTCCCCCCCGTACTAGGGACGACTGGGGATGGGGACAGTGGATTTTGGGGCAGGGGACATGCCCCCGTGTAACATAGGTTCAAAGTCTTTCTTGTAAGAGCATTTTGCAAACTTCCAAAATCCCCTTACATTGATAAATTCCTCAAATATATGTGCCCAAGTCGTAACTGGTAGGTATTTATGAAACAAAAATAATAATATTTTAAAAATGAATGCATTTATGAAAATCACTTTTGAAATATTAAAGTTTGAACATTACAACTTGGTCATATATTTAAACATTACTTCTGATCTTAAAATTGACACTCAACCGACTGTCATCAAATGCCTATGCAGCTAATCCCTTGCTCGAATTCTCTGCAATGATGATTGTGTCCTTTGCTTGCTCATGAATCTGTTCTTGTTCCTCCTTAAATGTGTTCAACACTTGCTTGATTGCATCCAAATCTGGCCCATTGACATAACTGAAATGGAAGTTATAAGAGATATATATGCTTGTAATTTGATGAGCTTTTGTGTTTCTTATCAAATTCCTTGAATATGGACATTATTTTCATTAGCCTAACTAGAGAGGAGTCAAAATTGAGAGGTCAAGTTAATCTCTACTTAATCACCTCGAAAAGATGACTCTTGATATTGCTGGCATAATTGATTGTTTGACCTTCACCATAGAAATGCTATGATGTCTTCTGAATCAAACATTCATCATCAAATCAGCAGCAAAATCACAAGCGTCTCCAAGTTTTTCTATTCTTTCATCAAGAAGATCAATTCTCAATTTTGTAGCTTCAAGGCATTCTAGCAGCAGGGGTTTGTTTGCTTTATCAAAAAATACCTTCAGTCATGAGCACTTAAAAGTCAGTTTTTACCATTTCCTTGGTTTGAGGAAGGTTCTCTTGGTGAATTTGCAATTCTTCTTTAGGTTTAGCTATCAAAGGTTTGACTAGGTCAGAATCTTCCCTGGTTTTGTTTTGCAGAGTGTTGATGTTGTAGCCGCGGGCTTCATACTTCCTGTTGGCATTTAAATTCGCACCTCCGGAATGTGAATTTGAAATGGACAGCTATGCACAGTACAACTGCTCTTCAAATTAGGAGGGGAAGCTCCCTCTTGCTGATGGTGTGAAAGTAAATTAAAACTAATTCGCCTATCTTTTTGTTTCAGTTAGAGCACAAGGTTTATAAAACACAAACGCCACAGCTGAGATTTTATGATTAAGAATTCCAACTACGACTAACTTAAGCTAAAGACATTTCTAATAGCTCAAGTAATATGCAGAGCAAGAGAATTAGAAACGAACAAGGTTGGTTCTCTGACAAAGTGCTTCAATAAACTCTTTCCCAACATACACCTACTTACTTTCAATGTAAGCTGAAATTAAGTTCATAAAAGCATAACACAATAAACGGAAATCTGAGACGTTATACCAAGGCACAGGAGGCTCATGATTTTATTTCTCAAACTTTTGGAACAAAGATTACACTAAACACATGCACGGAACAAAAAATTGCAGCTAAAGAGGCTTGCAATCTTGTTCTTACACAAAGAGAACAGCAATTACAACAACTTTTTGTTGGCTAAAAGAGACTCAACAAGTCGCTATCATAAACACAATTGAACAACACTGAATAACAAATAGAAGGCACTTAGGCTCAGCGTTTTGTTATCACTAGCATGGTTTCTACACAAAGTGAACTGACACTGAATAACAACTTGCTGCATTACAGGCTCGCAATTTGCTATCACAATAACCGTTAAAGAAAACTAATGAGTGAAGGCTCTTATTTATAGGCAAGCAGAGGAGTAGGGAACCCTAAAATCTCCTTGCTTTCACAATCTAGGGCTTGCTTAGCAAGCAAGCTTTATTTCTAAATCTAGAAAGAAAATAACATCTAACACCTAAGAAAGCAGAAAAAACAGGAAATGCCAACTATTACAATCTATCTTCTTTCTCTTCTCAAAGAATGTATAAGAATTGTTCCGAGAATAGAAAGAAAGTAGAAGGAAAGCTTCTAGATGAAAGCAGCTTTAAATCTCAATGACATCCGCTAAAAAGCAAGAAACTGTGTCCCAATTAGGTGCATCTATACCCTCAATAGCAAAGTTGCGCTTTTTTTTAAAAATATTCAGGAAATGCCAACTATTACAATCTATCCTCTTTCTCTTCTCAAATAATGGATAAGAATTGTTTCGAGAATAGAAAGAAAACTTCTAGATGAAAGCCACTTTAAATCTCAATGACATCCGCTAAAAAGCACGAAACTGTGTCACAATCAAGTGCATCTATACCCTCAATAGCAAAGTTGCGCTTTTTTTTTAAGATATCCTCTCCATCTGCAATTGATCTCAGAAAATCTTCAACCTCATTGGCCGCTTTTTCAAATCTTGCTAACATCATGGCAAGGTGATTCATTCCGCCACCAACTGTATTGCTGCTATCACAGCTGTGAACAACACTTTGAAATTGAGTTTGCACTTCATCAAGCCCGATGTAGGAACCATCTTCTTACTATACTTATCCTTGTGCATTTCCCACATCCTTTCACATTCGCCTTTAGAGATAGTGACGCTTTTAGGCCAAGGGGGAATGGAAAAGCTTTTCTCGATCATGTCAGGTTTCAAACTGCAAATCAATCTGCCATCCACTGACTGGATCTCCCATGTAGCCGGATTGTAATGCTTGATGCAAGTGATTACAAACTCGAGGCTCTAAACTGAAATAGGAATAGACGCTGCTGCAAGAAGTCCATAGTGTCCCAAGTTTTTGATGGTAGTGTTGCCTGTGCTCTCCAAAGCGTGTAGATCAAACACCAACTTGATGTGATACAAGTTCGTCTCAGCTGTTTTGATGAAATCATGGTAGAGAGCTGATTTGACCTTGAAGTCATTAGGAGTGAACTCCATCATGAAAAACTTGAAGAATGACTGTAAACTCGCCTAGGTTCAGACAAGTTTTGAGCAACTTTCTATTTTTAGAATGCTGGTTTTTCTTCCTCCAACGGACAAATTTTTCGAAAATTTTCTCAGATATGGGTTTTGCTTAGAATTTCGTTGCAACACAACCCAAGTCGTCTGTTTTTGAAAAGTTTGAATTTAGATTGAAAAAGCAGCAAACCCTAATTTCTTCAATTTTGCACGAAAAAAGCTAGCACCTAGGTTTTGTTCAGAATGTAATTGGAAATGGACCCAATCAATCAGATTTGAAAAACACTGAGGGCTGATCGAAAAAGCAGCCAACCCTAATATTTGACATTTGCTTGCTTGAAAAAAGCTGTGATATGGGTTTTCTTCAGAAGACTGATTTGAGAGGACCCAGATGATCAAAATTTGAAAACTCTGAAGATTTATCTGACATGCAAGGAAAAAGCAGCTGTTGCAACTTGATGAATTTCTTGAAAATTTCTTCAGAAGAATGAGATGAAGAGACCCAGAAGGTTGAAATTTGAAGTCTTTGATTTTCTCCTTGAAAAATTTGATCTTCTGGATGAAAAAAGCAATGAAAAAGCAAGGGTTTATATTGCTGGTCTGAAAATTTGATGAAGAATTTCTGAAAATCAACAAGTTGAAGCTTTGAATCTTGAAAATAAGAACTTCAAAGTTGCTGCTCCACTCTTCTCCTTTGGATGCCACCTGCAAGAATGATGAAAATTGCATTGAAGAGATGTATTAAATAGACTTAGGGTTTGAAATAGGTTTGCTTTCTTTTGCTTTAATCTTGAAAACCCTAAAATCAACTGGTTCGGCGAACTTGGACGTTCTCTTCATCTTGCAATTTTGAAATCTTGAAAATTTTGGCTAAGGCATGACAAGTTGGGTGCCCTTCTTGGCTAGGGGCGCCAACTTGTTCCAGAGTTAGTCATTTTTTGGAAATTTTCACTATTTCTCAATTTTGAAGCCCTACTTTCGCCCTGATCTCCGGCTTCTAGATTGATCTGATGAGCGAACTGGATGATTCATCGTGTAGCCTGACTGATTCTGAGAAGGTTCCCCTGGATGCTCTTCTGGCTAAAAACTTTGTTTTGACCTTCAAATTCATGGGAGCCTATTTCCTCCAGGGGCTCTGAACTTTCACAATGTTAGCCATTTTTGCATGTTTTTCAAGTTCTTCATTTCCCTTTGATCTTTTGATGAAATCCTGATTCTGGGAGCTACGCCGATCCGATTGACTGGCTATCTGCTTCACTGGATAGCCTGATTGGAACCAACGAGGTGATCTTAGACGTTGCATCTGCAAATTTTATCATTTAGAGCTTCAAAACCTTGGGCGCTCTTTCTCTCTAGGGGTGCCCACCTTTACCAGACTTAGAAACTTTTCTATTTCTTCATCAATTCCTCTTCTACAAATGATCCTGCCAGATTTGAAGCTCCGGGCGTCAGATTGACTGATGGTTGTGCTCGTTGCGGAGCTGAGACGATCTAAAGGGGAGTCTCCTGGAGACACTTCTATCAAAAAGTTGAATTTGGGCCTTTAAAAGCTTGGGCGCCCCTGGTAAGCTGGGGTGCCCAACTTGACCAGAGTTAGTCAATTTTTCTGTGTTTTCTTCTTGTGCGACTCTGGCTCTTGTCGAAACCTCTGTTTTGCTTGTTGCATCTGACGACTGCCAACTCCGATTGATGTGCTAGAGATCTTGTTGGAAAGCTTGATCAAATCTGACGAAGTCACGTTGGAGGCTTCACTGGCAAATTCATTTGTTTAAGCCCTCAAAATCTTGGGCGCCTTTCTCCTTTAGGGGTGCCCATTTGCTCCAGACTTATAAACTTTTCTACTTGATTTTATCTTCATACTTGAACGTTCATTCTGTACCTTCAGCTTTGATCTGGATTTGTTGGAGATTGACCAGTTTGATGCTCAGACGAAGACATCCGTTGTGAAGCTGATTGGATTTAGAAGAGATTGAGCTCATTCGCAAACCCTAACTATTGAATTTGCGCTTTCAAAAAGCTGGGCGTCCTTGGGCACCTGGGGCGCCCAAAGTTCCCAGACTTCGACAATTTTCAGTGACTTTTGATGATTTTCATTTTGTCTTCTATTTGAAACTTCCCTGTTTGACCTCGAATTCCGGGTGGCTGGATGATCCGTTGACTGCACTGCCGGATTCACTGCGAAGCTGGGTAGATTCTGACAACTTTCCTTGGGAGCTCAAACCCTAATTTTCTCATTTGGTGCCCTAAAAAGATGGGTGCCTATTCTCTCCTGGGGCGCCCATTTTAAGCAGACAACCAATTTTAGGCAGATTTCGCCTTCTTTCCCCGTTCTTCGTGCTTCCTCACTGACTCAACTTTTTCTCAGTACTTGAGTGTTGAATCTGACGCCTAGCAGCTGACTGACCTCCATTGATGACTTTTGAAGCTCCCAAAATGCTTTCTGAAATTGAAAAAGCAAAATAGACCCATTAGGGAAAAACTGATCGTTTCTTGATTCTGACTGCATCAGCCTGATGAGGAAGTATTTTGAGCCAATCAAAATCAGTTTGAACCCTAACGGACCAACTTTCTATTTTTAGA
>VDFB02139559.1:0-26142 GCA_007258455.2 Sequoia sempervirens | reverse complement strand
GATTATGAGTAGACAAAAGTGCAATTAAATCTCTTCATTCAAATCACTAATTGTTAAATATTAACAAACCAAAAATTATTTAGCAAAGAATTATAGAGTGACATTAAAAAATTATGAATTAATATTGAGAATAAGATTTGGAATAAAGATATTAGATGAATAAAATTTTGGAGCATTATATCTATTAGTCATATTTCAATAATTTTTATTAGTAATATTTTATTTTTAATTTATTTTAATTTTTGAATAATTTTAGCTATAATTTTTACCTTATTAATAATTATAATCCTAATCAAATCATAATAATTAATAACAAGTGCCATGTAATGGCTAGTACTTGCCTTTATAGTATTGTAATTATTATTTTCTATATTTGAAAAAAATAAATGTAAGTTTTATTAATGTGAAAAAATGTAAGTTTTGTTAATTATAGTGTTTTAGTATTTTTAATTAGTTATTTGCATGACCTAAACCTAAACCTAACTCTAACTCTATCCCTAATCCTAACCCTAACCCAAACCTTAACTCTAACCCTAACAATAAATTCTAAACCATTATCCTAATCCTAGACCTATCTCTAACCCTAATTATGGTTGTCACACTATCCATAACTATAAACCTAATTTTAATCACTAAATTTAAAATAAATATTATATATAATAAGTGTTTATATTACTAATTATTATATATTAAATCAATTTTATAAATAAAATAAATATAATATTATACTAAAAAATAATTCAAAGTTAGATATTACATGTTCGCGGTGTTTCTTCTCTTATTATTAATATAAAATTGTTATATACTAGTAATCACACATTGGTGTGCAATGGGTACACCCAAGAATTGTGGAAGATCAATTAGGGAATTTTTTGTTTATTTTTATATATATTTGTGTAGTATAAATGAGGTCAATTGGTAGGATAATTAGAAAATGATGTTTTTGTGCAACAAAGATCTCAATGGAGAAATTGATAGCTTCAAATCAAATATGCATCTACTTATAGGGATTCAAACACAACTAATACAAAACCTTTGAATCAGGAAGATAATAAGGCTCATTACCAATAGGCTCATGTTATGTTTGCTAAAGGAAGAGAGGGAGAGGGAGGGAGATATGGGTATATAAAGAGGGATAGATATAGGGGAAGAGAAAGAGGGGGGTAAGGAAATAGAGATTGAGAGGAAGTTAAAGATAGAGATAAAGATGGAAATGGAGATGGAGACGGAGGAGAGGGATATGGAGAGAAGGAGGATGAGAGATAAAGAGAGAGGACAAAGGGATAGATAGAGATGGAAGAGATGAATATATAGAGAGGGGGAAAGAGGGAGAGAATGTGAGAGGGAGAGATAGAAATATAAAGATAGAGATAGGAAGTGATATATAAAGAGGGGTAGAGAGAGGGAAAGATATAGGGGTAGAGAGAGATGGATAGATAATGAGATAGAGATAGAGGGAGATATGTAAGAATTTAAACATGGAGAGATAGAGATGGAGATATAGCTAGAGATAGGGAGAGATAAACAAGGAGTGTGTATGAATAAGAGAGAGATATGGAGAGAGATAAATAGGGAGATTGATATGTATAAATAAATAGAGAGGGAGACAAATGGAGGGAGAGAAATAGAGAGAAGATAGCTAAGTAGAGAGATATAGACAGAGGAAGTGATAGGGAGAGGGAGAGAGGAAAAATAGGGATATAAAAAAGAGATAGAGAGATAAATAGAATTTGGAAAAGATAGAGAGGGTGTGTGAGAGAGACAAACACAAAGAGAAAGAGATGTAAATATAAAGGGAGAGATGGAAGAAGAGAGGAAGGGGTAGAGGGAGAGATATAGATAGAAAGAGGGGGAGATGGAGAGAAATATAAAGATATAGGAAGTTATATAGAGAGAGAGGTAGAAAGAGGGATATAGAGAGAGAGTAAGAGACATGGAGTAAATAAGAGAGGGATAAAGATAATGAGATATAAATAGAGAGGAAGAGGGACATATTGAAAGATAGAAATATAGGGGGAAAAGTGAGATATAAAGGAGGTGATATAGACAATTAATAGAGGGAGGGAGAGAGATAGGGAGAGGAGGGAGAGATAGAGAGATAGAGATAAAGATAGGAAGGGAGAAACAATGAGTGTGTGTGTGAGTGAAAGAGATATAGAGATATAGATAGTGGAAGAGAAATAACCTGTGTGTGTGTGTGATTCTGAGTGAGAGAGATATTGAGATAGATATAGAGGGATAGATATTTATAAATAGATAGAGAGGGAGGGAGAGAGGGAGATAAATAGAGAGAGGATAGAGAAGTTGAGAGATATAGAAAGAGAGTGATGAGGAGAGATGGAGAGAGGGAAAGAGAGAAATATATGGATAGAAATAGGGAGAGATAGAGAGATACATATAGTGAGAAAGATAGATGGGAAAGAGATTGAAAGAGATGTAAGGAGAGTTAAGGAGATAGAGATAGGGAGAGAGATGTAGAGGAAGATAGAGATGGATATGGAGATGGAAATGGAAAGAGGTCCGAGAGAGATAAATAGAGATAGAAAGGGGGGGATACAAAGAGAGAGAGGGAGAGATGGAGGGATAGAAAGATAAAGACATGAATTTATATAGAGAGGTAAAGAGAGGGATATATATAGAGAGAGGTAAGGAGAGGTACATATGGAGAGATATGGGAAGAGAGAGAGAGATATCTTTATATCTTTGTCTCCCTCTTTATCTTTATATTTTGTATTCTCTCAATCTCTCTCTTCCTTACTTTCCCTTATTTCTCTCTATATTTCTCTTCCCTTTTATCTTCCTCTATCTATATTTCTCACATTTCTTCTCTTGTCAATTTTACTATATTAAAATGATTATGTATTACAAGTTGCTTATTTTTAATTTAATATATATAAATATTAAAAATAAAATATATTATATTAAATTATTAGGTTTGATTCATAGTAGACACAACTGCAACTAAATCTCTTCATTCAAATCAATAATTTTTAAATATTAATGAACCAATGATTATTTAGTAAATAATTACAAGAGTGACATTACAGAAAAATCTATGAATTAATATTTCGAAGAAAATTTGAAATAAAGATATTAGATCAATAAAATTTTGGAGCATTATATCTATTAACAATATCATGGAGCATTATAAAGATATTTGTTGTAGCCTATCATGGTCTCAAACTAGAACAAAAGAAAGGATTTAAGAAAGTGTGGCTTGAGGGAGATTCTCTCAATATCATAAATAATTTGAAGAATTGTGTTGCCCCCTTATGGACTATTGAAAATTTGATCAAAGATGTTATTTATATTATTAAGTCCTTTGATGAATATTACATCTCTCATATAGTAAGAGAGGGAAATGGACTGGCTGATGTATTTGCAAATCTAGGAGTTAGTGGAGCTAGGGAATGGGGATTAAACGACCCCCTCCCTATAGAAGCAATTGCAAGAATTAATCATGGTTGCTAAATATAAAGTGATTGATGATTTAGTGAGGCTTGGGGCATGCATGACCTTCATCATGTGGTGGGATATTATGGTAAGGGATGGTAATCAAAAATTGGATTGAGCTTATGGTACAAGGATTGATATCCGTAGGGAACGAAGCACTAGCTTCATTAATCACTCCTACCATTTTTTTTTTTCACACAAATTTTGGGCACTATTTGCATAGCCTTCTCAAGGTTTCTGTTTATTGCATTCAAAGTTCTCAAAATTCCAAACTCTGCATTTTTGAAAGCCATGGGAGGAGACATGAACCGCACTGAACCATTATCATGTGATGCTATTAAGAAGAAGCCAGAGGTTTGGAGAATTTTAGAAAAGGGTGGGTTGACTCCATACTTGGAGAGATTACATGGCAAAAATCCGCAGAATACTACATTATTCGCAAAAGCCTAGAACAATAGGGTTCTCAAGTTGGGTGGAATAGAGTTTGATGTGAATGAAGATTTCATAGCCAACATTGCAGGGCTCTCGACGGAGGGAAAGAAAGTCTTTAGAGATAAAAAGGAGTCGCAAGCCGCCATACAAATCTTCTTCAAAGGCGATGAAGTTCAAGAATTGAAGACAATGAGAAGTGGTGGTTACTAGAGGAGCTCTCTTAAGGCATTGTGGGGGGATGTGGCCGCGGAGCTCATGCATTACATTACCCTTGAAGGATGATTCTCTATGGTAAATGCCTATCATTTCATTATGCTTAATCACTTTCACCATAAGAAAAGGATTTTTTTCCCTATTATCTTTTGGCTTCCTTGGATTCTAGCTTCAAGGACCACAAGAAGAACCCAAAGAACCCTATTTTGCATGTGGGGATTATCCTTTTAATCTTTGGTTACGCTAAAGCCTTTGAAGTGGTCAAGCCAATTGATACCCCTAAAGGTAAGCAGAAGAAGCCAGAGGAAGAATATGATACGGTCTCTAAGGAGAAGCGGGCTAGCAAGAAGGGAAAGAAGAGGAAGCTCATCCTGGATAAGGAGTTTGAGTTTGAGGAGGATGTTGACTATGTGTCAGAATCTCTTGCTACCATGGAAGAGGAAACCCTTGCTTTTGGGAAGTCTAAAAAAGGGGAGTTGAGCCCTAACAAGGGTTATGAAACCTGCAGTGAAGAGCTAGGTGATGAAATGTCAATGAGTTGCATGAAGGAGCAAAATGAAGTGGCTAGTGAGGTTTCTTTGCCTCCCCCTATTCTAGGGTTGAAGCAGAAAAAGGAGCTGGAGATGGGAAGCAATAGGAAGTTGGTTGTCAAGTCTGCAAGCCAACTACTAGAGATGAAGTCTCCTCTTAAGATTATGAGTGGACTTGGTGTTGTGGATTCTCCGATTGAGGTTTTGGGCTTGCTGATGGAAAGGAAGGCTATGGCTAAGGTGGGGCAGGGTGTTGATGATTCTCCTGGTGTGGACCCAAATAGGTAGAAGAAAAGAAAGGCGATTGTTGCGGGAATTGTGAAGTCTATTCAAAAAATCCAAACTCCGACTGTTGTTGGGAAGGGGAAGGAAGTCTCTGCTAGTCAGGATAAGGTAAGTTCCTCTCATGAGGAGGATGCTCTGGGTAAGGGAGTCTTCAACATTGATAAGGAAAATATTTTTGATGTTTTGGGAATTGCTAGAGATGGTTCCATTTTTTTTATAAGTTATTTAAATGGTTGTTTCATGAACTGAATATGACCAACGTGAAAGTTCATGGTATGTTGAGTAAAGTTGATGAGTCTCCAGGCCAAAATCAAATTGATAATCTGATGAATTCTCTGAAAAAATTGTCGTGGATGAGATGTTTATTATGAAGCAAAATCTTGAAGGTAGGGTTCTCTCCCTTAAAACTCATTTGGAGAAGCTTTATGTTAACATGGATAAAGGTGGGGAGGTGGCAAAACTTGGGGGTATTTTTTATTATGTTGGTATTACCTCCCCTTTTGAAATTGCCAAAAAATGCAAGGAGACTATTTAGTCTGGTGAGATTGGTGGTGTTGGCAACCTATTGGAGGGAGAGGTGTCTGGTGACAAGGGTGATGAAGTGAATAATGTTTTAATTACCGAGGTAAATGTGGGTGGGCTTGGGGCTAGGACCCATAACAAGACCAAAACTCTAGCTGGTGTGCCTATGAAAGAAATTTTTGAAGCCTTTGATGATGGTTAGAAGGGTGTAGTGTGCAATGTGGAGGTTGCGGATATACTAAAGAATATGTAATGTTGATGGTTGTGTTCCCCCTTTTTGGTTGAATTTTTGCTATCGGTATGTTGCGTTTGGGCTGATTTATACTTACTATAGTTGTCTTTTGTCTCAGCTGCCTTTTTTGTAAAGGGTTTCAGGCCCCTTCAAAACCCATTATTTACCTCTAATCAAAAACAATATATTTTTTAATTTATTTTAATTTTTGAATAATTCTAGCCATAATTTTTACCTTATTCTCAATTCTAATTTTAATCTTTTAGGATTATAATAATTAATAATAATGGATTAAAATTATAATTTATTGATAATTTATTAATTTTTAGTTTTGTAATTTTAATTATATTTTATTTACATGTTTTTGGAAGTTAATAAGAGTTTTTAAGAATTAAAAAAGTGGCAATGTCAAATAGTTTAAAATTTAATTAAAATTTTTATTTTAGTTGTGTAAAATCAAATCTCTAAGAAGATTATCTTTATATGCTAATTTATGGATGTGCTTTAATTTAAGTTTTATTTTATTATTTTAATATTGCGAATCCAAATCTCTATAAAATAGTCAATTGATTTTTGTGATATTTTATTTAATAAACAATAACAATTACATACATATAAAAATCTCTCTTATGAAAAAAGTAATAGTTTACCTTGCTTTCCCTACAGATTCTCTAATAAAGACAACTTTTTAACCAATCATATGCACAAGAAATAATTCTTATAATTTGTAAAGTTAAATATTTTACAAGTTGACTTTAAAAATTGAATTTTATTTTATTTTTTTTTAAATATTATTTTTTATTGGTTGAAAACTTAATTATTAATAACTAGTTAACTTAAAAAAGCATAACTCATTGCAATAGTACTATGCCAATGACAAGTACTAATAATAATAGGATTAGAATTCTAATTTAATAAATAATTTTAGTTATTTTAATTTAATTCTTATTTGTATTTATTTATGTTTTGAAGTTAATAAATTTTTGAAAATAGAAAAAGTGGAAATGTCAAAATATTTAATATTTGATTTAAATTCTTATTTTAATTGTGTAAAATCAAATCTACCAATATTATCTTTATATGCTAATTTATGGTTGTAATAGTGTGAATCCAAATCTTTATAAAATAGCTAATTGATTTTTGTGAGAATTTTTTAATAAAAAATAACAATTGCATACATAAAATGTAAAAAAAAATATGAATTTTATAGAAATGATTTTATAAAGCAAACATTTTAAGTTTGATGTTACTTGTAATTTTTAATATAAAAGATGTTATTTGCAATTTTAAATATAAAAGTTAGAATTTTACTTCTAACAATTTTAAAATAATTTATTTTTAGTTTTATTGTTTTATTCGAAATATAATTTTAGTTTCTAAAATTTAGCTTATTTAATAGTGTTTTATTATATTTTTATTTATTAATTTTGAGTTTATTTTAATATTATTTGTATAATATTAATTATAACTTTTAAGTACATATTTTTTTGTTTTTTGTAGATGGAGTGTTGCCAAGGCATGGGGGGTAGCTCCGGATTACGGACTCAACGAAACATTGTTTCATGTTGTCACAAAAGAACAACATAACTACCATCAGTGAGAAAGGCTCCCAAATTGCCAGAAAGAACCCAATCTTTACATCATGTAGACATAAGATAGTCACCAAACCAAACATTGAATACGCAGTGAATTCTTCTTCAAAAAACAACCACCTAGATTCCCAAACTATGATTTAAGATTGCCAAAAGACCCCCCAATTTCGTTAAGTGCCTTAGGCTATTAGAACCGATCCATGCTTGATCCGAATTCATGAACTGGGAAAAGGCATTCATGTTGTTGTTTTGACTCTGGCATGGAAGACTACCAGTCCAACATGAAGAGTTTTGTTGCCTGTTCAAATATAGCCCCACCTCATCCAGTTCTAGGTCAAAAAATGCTTTCAGGAAACTCACCCATCCTCTAGTGGACAACTCCATTGTTGCGTTAGCAATAGCAGAAACATTGATGTCAACAACAATCTTGTTCAGCCTACATGGCCTCTTTGATTCACTTAGACATCGGCCGAGCACCACAAAGCAGTTTCATGGATTCTCTGAAAAATCGCGCACCGATTATTGTGTACGCCCTATTAATACCTTCCATGCTTAATTACCTTGATTGTGTCGAGGCCTCTGTTACAGTGAATGCAGAGGCGAGCATTGAGCCTTTACCATGAGCTCCTTAACTGCATGGTGGCTCAGTTAGAAGAAACATGGTTTATGGTTTCACTTTGTGTAGAGACCCCGGACCTTGGGCCCGATATAGTCGGTGGATATCTTGTACGAGTAGAGTTCAATGGGTCCATTAAAAGTAGAATAGGATAACTTTTAATCGAAGCCCTTCAATCAAAGGCAACTAAGCTAGTAGAATGGAGGCGCCATTTCTAGTTGTTGGTAAGGATATCAAAGTGTGAAGTCAGTATATGATATGGGTAAATCTACAAGCAGTACTGAAGTTGCCTTTCCTCCTACCGGTGGTCCGGCTGCTTGAACATGTAACCTAAAATTTGGTGGCCTTTGGTACCACTTCTAGTCACTTGCCACCAAATCCAGGAGTCCATTCCAACGTTTCACTTTGGAATCGATAATTACCTCATCCACTTGCCCAATCCTGATATTTGCTAGACAATCGGCAGCTTTGTTTGCCTCCTTAAAGGCGTGCCCGATTTTAAAATTTTCAATTTTCCTATTTGTTCCTTGATTTGGCCAACCCAGGCATCAAGATACCAGCTAGGTGATCTGCCATTTGTAATAGCTTGAATGCAAATCATTGAGTCTCCCTCGATTTCGATTGACTTTATTCCCTTACTAATACATAGTTGAACTCCCATCAGCAGTGCTTCAAATTCGGCAACATTATTGGTTCTTTCCCCCAAATTTTTGGAGGCGGCCCAAACACAATCACCCATGTGATTTCTAATTATGCACCTAGCCCTGGCAGCCCCAGGATTCCCTTTTGCTACCCCATCGAAATTCAATTTCTAAGGGAGATCCATTGGCCCTTGCCATCGTATTGATTTTCTATCAACCTTTTCTGTTGCGGACATGCGTTCCTTTGGTCTTTTTAAGCTATCCCACATTTTTTGAATATCTTCATCCCATTTTGTGAACTTCGAGCAGGATTTCACTCTTGTCCTACTATTTGCTACATCGATGATTGTTGCCTTCAGTTTTTCAATTAACTTGGAATTTTGGAGTGCTCTGCCTCTGAAGATTCTCCTGTTTCTTTCTTTCCAAATGTGCCATACTACCAATGATGGAGCCAAAACCCAAAGGCTTTTCCAATATCCATTTCTGTTACCCATCTTCTATGAGTTGAGGAATTCACGCAAGTTCTTCTGTCTCGGGCCTGGTATAGAAAAAGAGTTTTGAAGCCAATCCCAGCAAAACATTGCAGTAGGGCATGAAAGGAATAAATGATCAGCGTCCTCTTCATTGTGTTTGCACATGATGCAACAAGTTGGGCCTACAAATATCATTCTTTTTAAACGTTCCATTTTTAAGCACCTCTTGTGGAATGCAACCCAAAGAAATGCCCCTGCTTTGGGTAGCATGACTTGATCCCAACATAATCTCGCCAGCCAATCTATTCTTGCACCAATTTTTGCTTGAATTTGATAACCCAATTTGGTAGAGTATTCTCCTGATTTTTCCCCACACCACACAATGGAATCATTTTCTCTGGATATCAGGACTACCCGATTGTTTAGTTCTTTTGTGATTGCCTTCAGTTTAATTTGGTCTAGATGTAAATGTTGCAGATTAATCCAGTTCACTTTTCCCCCTTTTGAGGATGCTATAGGATTGAGATACCTTGGAATTTCAATACCTCCCACACTTTCCAGTTGTCCTACTTCCACTTCTAAATCAAATTGTTCTACCAAGCTCTTGTAGCCATTCCAAGAGTCAGTCCAGAACCTTGCCAGTTTGTCATTTCCAATTCTCCAAGTTATATGACTTGTAATTAATAGACAACTTTTGTTAATGAATTTTCAGATTGCAGAGCCATCCCTTATTGTATCTGCTATTAAGATCCTTGAGGGAGAGTCATTGTCTAGATATTTACTTTGCATTATGTGGCACCACAGTTTCTCTGGTTGTCTATACATTTTCCAGACTAGCTTTGCACCCAAAGCAAGGTTTTGTCTTTCGATACTCCTTAGTCTTGCACCCCCTTCGACTTTTGAATTACAGGAAGTGTCCCACCCAATGAGTGAGATCCACTTTTCTTCATTTGACCCTTCCCATAAAAATATTTTTAGAACCTTCTCTATACATGCTTCTATCTTCTTTGGGGCTTCATAACAGGCAAGTGTGAAAATTGGGATTGCCGAGAGCACTGATTTAGTCATAGTCAATCTGCCTACCAGGGTTAGCCATTTGTTTTTCCATGATAACGCCTTTGTTTTGCATTTGTTCAAAACTTCGTTCCAATGTTTTGATTTATAGGCCCCTTCTAAAATCTGTACTCCAAGGAACCTGGCCGAGAGCTTGTCTTCTTTGAATCCTAGAATTGCCGCAATATCCTTCTATAGATGGATCTTTGTGTTGAAGAAGTAGATTCTCGACTTTTCTTTGTTCATTTTTTTCCCTGACTGTGTTTCATATTCCTCCAATGTTTCTTTGATACATTTTGCCTCCCACAAATTAGCCTCGCCAAACAAGGTTGTATCATCAGTGAATTGGGTGTGGGTGATTTGCTCGACGTTTGGAGCTATAGTAATCCCCCTCTAGTCCTGCAGATGGTGATGCTTTTTGATTGCACAACTTAGTGCTTCTACCATTATCACAAATAAGGACGGAGAAATAGGGTCCTCTTGCCACAGTCCATTGGTAGCCCTGAAGAAGCCATGCATTGAACCGTTAATCAAAACAAAAAATCTCACCAAGGAAATGCAATGTTTGATGAGTGAACACCAATGGCTGTTGAAGCCCATATGTTGCATTATTTTAATCAAAAAATCCCATGAGACTTTGTCATATGCTTTGCAGACATCCAATTTTATTATCATACCCATAGATTTTTCCACTTTTAGCAAATGCATGGCTTCACTGATGAGGAGTATGTTGTCTGATATCTCCGTCCTTGGAATGAAACCAGTCTACTTAGGAGCAATAATCTTGCCTAAAATTGATTTGAGTCTATTTGCTAATACTTATGCTAATACCTTATAAACGGTATTGCAGAGTGAGATTGGCCTATAATCTCCAAATGTCCTGCATTCAGTTTTCTTGGGAATGAGGGCGATGACTGAATTATTGATGTCCTCAACAAATCTCCCTATTTTCCTGAAGTATTGTATCATTTTCCACACGTCTGCCCCTAAGAAGTCCCAAAAATTCTAGAAAAAATGAGCAAGGAATCCATCCGACCCAGGTGCCTTGTCAGGGTGTAATTGAAATAAGGCCGCCTTTACTTCCTCCAATGATATTGGCTTTGTTAACATGGAATTATCAACATCATCCACCCTTCTATCTATTGCATCCAGGATATTCCCCTCCCCGTTTGGACCAAATTCTTCCCCTAGTAAGTTTTCAAAGAAAGCCTCAGCCTCTAACCCCACGTCCTGAGTGTCGCTTTTCAAGGAGTCGTCCCTTGAATAAACTGACTCAATTTTTTTTCCACATGTCTCGCCAACACTGATGCGTGAAAAAATTTCAAGTTTGAATCACTATCTAAGAGCTAGACTTCTCTTGATTTGTCCCGCCAAAATACTTCTTCCCTCTTAAGTAATTCTGCTAATTCATTCTTCAGATCCTTCTCTTTAATGAATTCCTCATTTCTCATACCATCTCTGATTACTTTTTCATTTAGGGATTGCAATTCTAACTCTACTCTTGCCTTTTCTGTGAATATATTCTGAAATTTGACCTTGTTCTAGGTTTTAAGTTTGGATTTCATGTGTTGCAATTTTTTAATGATTTTAGAACTGGCCGAACTGCCCACGTGAAGCTCTTTCCACCAAGTTTCCAGCAACTTCAAAACTTGGTCATCACGCCACCACATGTTCATGAATCTGAATGTTGACTTTGGGAGATCCAAGCCTATGAAGAGATTTAGTTCAATAGGGAAATGATCCGAAATGGAGATTGGAAAAATGCGAGCCTCGATGGTACAACAAAGATTGTCCCATCCAGCAGATAACATGAATCTATCCAAATGCTCTAATATTACCATAAAGTCCTTTCTCCTATTGGTCCAGATGAATACACCATTCGATGTTTGACAATCTTCCAGTTTTGAGCTAGCAACAAACTTCCTGAAATCTACCATTACTTTTGTTTTTGACCTTAGCCCGTCGCTTTTTTCGGACAATTCAAGAACCGCATTAAAATCACCACCAACAATCATGTTGGCGCATGAGTGATCCTTGATGAAGCTCGAAACCTCCATCCAAACACAGGCTTTCTCCTTCGTTCCAGTAGGGCCAGAGATGTTGATGAGGATGAATGGGATGTTGAGACTCAAGCTAAATACTTCCGCTGCTAACCAGTTTGCTTGTGAACACAATATTTTTATCGAAGCCTCAGTTTCCTTCCAAATTAACCCAAAACCTCCTGAGGTACCGGCCGATTCTTGAAAAAAGCCATTCCAAGATCTGATGAATTTCAAAAATGTTCCAGCTTCTGATTGTGACAATTTTGTTTCTTGTATGAGAATTACATCACTTGCACTATTCTGCAGTTGATGCCTTATCAGGCGTCTTTTGTCAGGGGCCATTAGGCCCTTGACATTCTAGGTGGAGAGCTTCATTGTTTCCCAAGGGAGGCCGATCCTCCCTTGGTACTCAAAAATTCTTTGATGCTGGGATGGTTTTTGACTGTTGCCTCTTCTTCCCTTAGTTGTTTGAATGATTTTCTACCCTGGGGTTTTCTTTGTTTGCCAAGTTTACCCATACCCAAATGCAAAATTGCAGTTTGAGTAATGCTTCTTTCATCAATTATGTCTAACTCATCTTTAGGTTCTAATTCAGCTTTAGAATCTGTCGGAGGATTGTAAATTTCCAACTGATCATTTTTTGGTTTGTCCAACTTCACCATTTCTTCTGATGGCTAGTGAGGATTGACCCCAATAGTACCAACTTGATCCATGCATACTCCCTCAAATTTCTTTTCCTTGGATTCCATTGGCCTTGGTTTCAGCTCCCTTGACTCATAAGGAACTAGTTTCCATCTATTATTCTCTCTTACCACTCGCCTAGGGTCCCTATCTTCCTGCCCAAGAATGCAAGACTCCTCTTTGTGCCTTCTTGAACTACATTTTAGGTAGAATCTTTTATCCTCTTCTATTTCGACAACCTGGGTCCATATTTCCCCTTCCACCTGTAGTTTTAAAGACCAAGGTATGGTGTTTATCACCGCGATTTGCAACCTTGCATATTTATATAAATCGCTATCAATAATATCCATGTCAATGTCCAGCAAGGTCCCCAGCGATCTTCCTATTTTTTTCCAAACAACCGCCATTCCAATATTCGAACGAGAGGTTGTAAAGGTGAATCCAGACCGGATGATCATACGGCTTGAACCAGGTAGGATCAAAATTTTTCTCCCAGGGTTGCATATATAGCGAAAGTATGCCCAGATGCCATACCCCCACCTCAGTTACTTTTTTCATTGATTCTTCATTTGCAAAAACCACCACAAATTTTTTTTTTGGCAGAAACCTAAGTAATACTTCTGTCCTCCATTCCTTGTTTATCCAATCTCTAATTTCTGCCCTACTGGGATAGCCTCCAATGAATCGACATATTATTTTGAAATCATTTAGGATTTCCACATCATTCTTTATCTCCTGCAATACATCAATCAACGGTATTGTTTGCTCTTCTATTGAATTAGGGTTTTGTTCCTTCTTTAGATCCGGATTCTTTGTAGCTACGTTCCCATCTTCATTGCGGATTCTCTCTTTTTTCCTCCATGCTATTTTTTTCCTTGTTTTATGATTACAAAAATCAGGTTGCTTGACCTTTTTTCCTGCATCACCCCGCCACTCTTTTCTTATGTCGACTGAAGGGGAATCATGCCGCATTCGGATAGGGCCCTGCGCCTCCTGGTCTTTGCATGAAATTTTAAGGTGTGCTGAGTAACAATGATCAATCCATTCTCCATTGACGAACACCCATTGTGGAATGTGGTTTTCATTTTGCAATTTTGCTTTCTCTGGCTTTTCCCGAATCACTTCGTCCGCCCAGCTTTCTTTGCCTTCGCTCTTCGAGCCTGTAGATGCCTCGCACCTCACCATTATAATTAAAAATATAATTATAATAATAATTATTATATTATAGTAGTATTGAACCCAGCAATTTTTTTGTTAGATTAAGTTTTAAATCTTGTTCGCTTCTAAAAAATAAAACACAAAAAAAAGGTTTTTGGTATTATTAAAATGTTAGTTGAAAAATAAGCATAGATAGTTGGTTAATGGTTCACAAGTAAATAACAACACTATGCTAAGTGACAAAATCATAAGTAGTAATAAAGATTAATAAAGATAGTTGAATATAAAAATTAAGATTAATTTAATATATTGGAATATTAATTTTTTTTTTAATTTAGATAGTAAATTTTAATTATATTGTAAAATATAACAAGTAAATAAATCTCTTCAAAAAGTGTGTAAATATTTTTGATAAAATAATTCATTGAAATGGAATAAAAATTTAACCTTATTTTTTTTATTACTATGGGCTTTGTGGTAGGAAAAAAAGCATGTTGAAAAATGTCTTGAAAAATTGCAAATAAAAAGTTTAAGTTTAGATCCCTCAAAGTGGACCTTGGAAAATTAATGAATAATATGTAGGAAAATTATTGAATAAGAAGTAGGAAAATTTCCTGCCATGACAAATTCACCTCATGGAAAATTCACCATTGGCAATTCATGATGATGAATTTTCCATGAGGTGAATTTGTCATGATGGTGAATTTTGTCACCATGAATTGTTGGTCATGAATTTGCCTGAAGCCTATTAAAATATTTGTCTAAATTTTTCAAGACCACAAACAAGGGACAAGTGTCCATGACCTAAGAAATTGACCAATATGAATAAAGAAGCTTTTTAACGGTGAATTTCCCTGAAGCCTATTAAAATATTTGTTTGAATTTCTCAAAACCACAAACAAGACACAAGTGTCCATGACCTATGAAATTGACCAATATGAATAAAGATGCTTTTTAACGGTAAATTTCCCTGAAGCCTATTAAAATATTTGTCTGAATTTCTCAAGACCACAAACAAGGAACAAGTGTCCATGACCTAGGAAATTGACCAATATGAATAAAGAAGCTTTTCTGTATATACCCAGCTCTATGGATCCTTTCTTTGTTATGTGGCATTGCATTTTATAGCCCTAGATTGAGAAGATATGGCTTCCAAGGCAGCCAGGAAGAAGCCAGTGGTCAACCAGTCCATTCCAATGGAGCAGAAGATCTCCAGGGCAGAGAAAAAGTTGCCCTCAGTGGAAAGCAAAAAGAAGGGTAGAAAACATAAGAAGTGACTGAGACATTCAATAGTTACATATATAAGGTTCTCAAGCAGGTCCACCCAGAGGTGAGTATTTCCAGCAAGGCCATGGGAATCATGAACTATTTTGTGAATGATTTCTTTGACAAACTGGTCGGTGAAGCCATCAAACTCTCCACTTACAGCAAAAGGCCTACAATCACTTCCAGGGAGATCCAAACATTTGCAAAACTCATGCTTCCTAAACAGCTTGCAAAGCATGCAGTTTCTGAGGGCTGCAAGGCTGTTACCAAATTTACCACTGAATAGTTCAGTGTTTCTCTATAAGGGTGTCAAAGTTTTGGTGTTAAAGTTTTTTCTATTAAGGGTGTCAAGATTTTGATGTTAAAGGTCTTTCTATTAAGGGTGTCAAGATTTTGATGTTAAAGGTCTCTATTAAGGGTGTCAAGGTATAGATTAAAATGGGTAGTTATATTTTGAAATGGGTAATTGTATTAATATTATGTTTTTGATGAATAAGTGTCTAGATTATCATTTTGTTAGATTATTATTTATAAAATAATATTTCATGTCAAGAATTCAAATGGATTAAAGTCTATGTATAAAAGAATAAAAAAAATAACAGAGAATGCAGGAGGACGATCCAGATCATTTGAGTTTCCCAATATAATGTTTTCAAAGTTATATGTTTATCAGAACTATATTTTTATGTTCTCTAGTATTAAATCTATTAATGATACTTTGATCAATCTAAACATACAACGTTTCTGGAATCACGATGTTTTGAAAGCTGCATCTTTCATATGATTTGGTTTTTGACTGTAAACTTTATTTCGCCATTGATGAAATTACTATATTCTAAAAGCTAAATCTATTATATGATTTGGTTTTTAAATAAGGATTTTTCTTTTGGCCGTTGATGGAATCACTGCAGTGACAGCTAAACCTTTCAAAGGATTTGGGTTTTGAATGTAAATTGTATTTGAATTCTGTGTTTTGAATGCTAAATCTTTAGCATGATTTGATTTTGAATGCGAATTTTATTTGGGGATTAATGGAATCACCGTTTTGTGAAAACTAAATCTTTTATATCATTTTGATTTTGAATGTGAATTTTATTTGCCATGAAGAATAAATATTAAATGAACATTTCCTATGCTCAGATTTATGAGAACACTATTTTTTTTTCTTTATCTTGTTCTTGCAGTGGATATTACAGAAATTGTTGGGAATCTTATGAGTTCTCTTTCACTTCTGGTCTTATGAATCTTATTTCTCTTCAATTTTTGTCCAGCTAACTAAGTATTGAGAGCTTCTGGTAAGCTGAAATGGCATCTATAACAAAATAAAGAGACTATTTAGAATATATGTTTATCTGGACTTTGAGAATACATCTTCCATATTGCGTATATGTCTATATACATGTTTATTAGCAGGATGATGACTCAGTAGCTGCAGCATTAAGGATACCTATAGATTATAAGTTTTTCTCTGTATATGAAGGTTTTTTAACACTAACTCATCATTTTTTTATTTCAATCAGCTGTATTGGTACTATAATCATGGGTGAAATGGTTTTTCAGATTAAATAATTAATGTTCCTAATCATTACAGGTTATTGGATTCAACAATCAAAAGATTTGGGATAAAAATTGTTAATTTTTTATGGATTGGTTAGGAGTTGAATCTAGGACCTCTCATTTGTTGTTAGGGTGCCCTACCATTGAGCTATTGACCATCTTGATGATTTGTGTGGCTCATTTTCCAACACCCCACTTTGAGCCACACTGTAGGTGCTCACGGATTAGAGCTTGGTCTAGCTCTGCAGACCACAAAATCATGATGATATTACTACATGTAATTCATCTTGAATGCAATAAGGAATCAGGCCTGTAGAATAGGGTAGAATCATGGGAAGAGGCATAAATCAATAGTATCAACCATCCAATACATAAAACTCAAGCCCTAAGACCCTAGTCTAACAATGAAGCACAAATTAACATAGAAACATAAACAATAAAGCAATATTACCAATAATTCCTATACCATGATTGATTCACCTTCATTGCTCTTCTCCATTTTGTTTTATATGCTTGTCTGCTCTCATATTTGAAGTATGCAAGAATAAGCCTAGTGATAGTGACAACAAAATATTAAAAGTAGTAGGTGTACTTAGCTAGAATCATTAGCTCATTAGGGTTTGAAATGAAAATAATAAGTCTCTTTTATAGAAACCATATTTTAATGAAGGGCTAGGATTGAAAGATGAAAATGATGTTGATCAATAGATGAGATTGCTTTAAGAAGCATGGAAATAGTGTTGGAACAAAATTAGGGTTTAGTTAAGGATGGATTGTGGAGATTAAAAGGTAATAAAACCTTATCAAGGGTGGAGGCTGATTGAGATGTGAAGAGATAAGAATGGCACAAAAAAAGAGGTATGAATGATTAAATAATTAAAACAATTATTTAATTATAGAAGAATAGGGAAAGTTGACTTTTAATTAAAATCACTATTTAATTAAAAGTAGAGGAAAATGAAAAATTAGTAAATAATTGGATAAAAGAGGTGAAATTTACTTAATTGTAGGAGAAAAGGCTTATGAATAATTAAATAATTAAAATATTCATTTAATTATAGCAAAAAATGAAAATAATTAAATAAATAAGAGAAAGCTCTAATTAGTGACGCAATTAAATAAATATGATTTATTTAATTAATCAAACAAAGAATAAAAGAGAAAATGAATTAATTAAACAATTAAAATTATTTAATTGATAGAAGAAATGTGATTTATGACAATAATTAAATAATTAAAATTATTAAAATATGCAAAACTCCAAGATTTGTGCTGCAAAAAAATATGAATACGTCGTAGTCCACCATTAAGCTACCTATCCTATTGGTGATCGGTTAATATTTGGTTCACATGTGGCTCATTTTTTAACACCGCCTCTTGAGCCACATTGAGGATCCTAGCTTAAGCTACATGTCTTCTTGGTGATCAGTTCATCTTTGGTTCACACGTGGCTCATTTTCCACCATTAAGCTACCTATCCTCTTGGTGATCGGTTCATCTTTGGTTCACACATGGCTCATTTTCTAACATTGCCTCTTGAGCCACATTGAGGATCCTAGCTTAAGCTACCTATCCTCTTGGTGATTGGTTTATCTTTGGTTCACATGTGGCTCATTTTCCACCATTAAGCTACCTATCCTCTTGGTGATCGATTCATCTTTGGTTCACATGTGGCTCATTTTCTATCACCACCTCTTGAGCCACATTGAGCATCCTAGCTTAAGCTACTTGTCCTCTTGGTGATCAGTTCATCTTTGGTTCACACGTCGCTCATTTTCTAACACTACCTCTTGAGCCATATTGAGGATCCTAGCTTGACTTGGCTTTATTGTTGTGGGATTTGGTTCTATGTTAAAACTTTCATAGACTAGCTAGGAGTTGAACCTAGGACCTCTCCTTTGTTGTTGGGGTGCTCTACCACAGAGCTACCAACCCTATTGATGAGCACTCCATCTTTGATTTAGTTGTAACTCATTTTCTACATGCATACTTTAAAAAATAATTTAAATTGAAAATATTAATAAATATTAAATAAGTTTATATTTAAAAAATTAAAATAATTTTAATTATTTTTGAAACATGATTAGAAATAAAAGATTGATAATTAAGAATTATGATAATAATAGAAAATCTAATAAAATTCTCCATATAGTTTTTATTTAAGACAACTTATATAATGTTTTTGAAATATATATATCCTTCAATTAACAGGACTTTGAAATTAGGTTTGGTGGTCCTTTGCATATTGTCACACATTTATCTAGTTTGTGACATTTCCACCCATGAGAAGTCATTGATATGGTTGATTGAAAGGATTTCAATAACAATTTTTTTATTCTAAAATGTTAAATATTTCTAATTATTTATACAATTTCAATTTAGGGGAGTTGTTAGCATGGTTGATTTAAGGAATGGTAATGTCAATATATTTATAATATATATATATACATATATATATATATATATACATATACATATATATATATACATATATACATATATATATACATATATACATATATATATACATATACATACATATATATATATATACATGCATACATATATATTTATTTATTTTGATCGGTAAGAAGATGTGCTCATTCAAGGGCATTAAAGCAACCGGGGGGGAGAGATCATTCATCGTTTCCACGGGTTGTGTTGTTGTTGTTAATGTGGTGTTAGAAATCAAGGAACTCTCTGAACATGTTGTCCTTTCCAAGCAGCATGGATTGCTTGGTTGTAGTAATTCCTAATTTACCTTTGGCTTTGGGGGAATTTCCTTGTCTTTACCCACTTTTTGCTTCTTGAGATCCAACTTTGAAGGGGAGAAATTATGATGTTTGGGAGGGTGCATAACAGAATAGTGTTTGGGGGAAGAGTCCTTCCACCAAGAGGCCTCCCTATTTGGTTGAGATTTTATTATTGTGCATTCCGCTACAATGTGTCGAGTTTGGTAACACTTTCTACATCTTAAAATTAAACCTTCATAGTCTAGTGCCTGTTTCCAACATTTATCATTGGCCCTCAAGATAATTTTTGTTGGGAGATCCTTGGAGATGTCCAATTCCACCAAAATCCTGGCATAAGTTGTGTGGATAAATTTTTTAGATTTGTCATCCACATAAACAAAAATGCCTAGTGAATTTCCAATTGCTACAAAACATGATTCAAACTAACTATAGTGAACAGGTAGATTTGGAAGGAAGACCCAAATCAGAAAAACTGAAAATGATTCAGTAGATGGAACAAAATTTGGATGCCAAGATTTCAACTGAAGCATATTTTCTTCCCACATCCAAACATAATTAAGAATGGTGTTCTTGCCTCTCTTACAGTTGAAGAACACAATGAGAAAACCCCTCGCACTAGGGTAAATTTCAAGATTTCCCTCCATATGCGGAAGCCATGCTTGTGTAATCCAATCATGAAGATCTAGAAGATTGGGCCAGTGATGACTAAATCGCCCAATTAAGCCATTCTCAAAAAAGAAACCTCCATTTTCGTGCAATTCCTTCAAAAAAGTGTCATTGAAATTCAAAGATATATGTTTTCCTGAGCATTGTTCAAATCTCTTATTTTCAGTAAAGTTCTTGTGGTTCTACAATGTATCCATTAGGGAGTGAGAGACATATTTGGTTACCTCCAATATTCTACCCTTGTCCATTAAGTAAATTGCTGGTGGCTTGAACATATTGCAAATGAGCCCCTATGGGAGATGAATCCGTCCCAGTGTGAGTGTAGCCTGCCTTAGTTCCACCCTGAATGGAATGTGGTGGAAAGCTGGGAGTCGTCACAGCAGGATTGTTCAACATGCTCAAGGAAGAAGCAGAAGGTGTCACAGGAGTAGCCAGAACACCCGTCAAACCCTTCAAGATGTCATTCGAGCCCTTTGAGATACCCTTTAGAGTTACAAATTTCCCAACTTGTGTTGCACCAGTGGAAGAAATGCCATTCACTACACATGGAGAAACCCTAGGGCAAGATGCGGGCTACAAATTCGCCAATTTTGCCAATTTTTTCATTTTCAGCTAATCATTTATTTATAATATTTTTTGATGAATAAGTGTCTACTTTATTATTTATTAAAAATAATATTACACATTAAAAAAAAGGTGGATAAATAAAAAATCACATCCCTAAAGTCCAAACACGGCTAATACCCAAATCACAAATAATATAAAAATCAGCTACTAAGTGGAAACAATAGTAGCAAAAAGGGAAGGAGAAGGGTCTTAGTCATCTATTTTATCACATACATTAGTGGGGTTTGGAGTACCCATAGGAGAGTCCCAACCCTCATCATTTTTATGCTTATATTTTCATCACAGATAAGTGAAATAGCTAGAACTAGTTGAGGAAACTTGTTGAAATTAAACTAGCTAGAGGCTCCACTAGAAGGCCGCCCAAGAGTTCCACCTGTAGGAATTGGAGCATTTCCAAACAATTTGTAACAAACTTTTGTGTCCACGATATCCTATTCTAGTTGAGGGAAAAGCTTGCAATCAAGAAACATAGTTATTGCAAGCACAAAGACTTCAATGCTATTGGCACTTGTGAGGAGGGAGATAGGGGAACTCTTGTCACAAAATATGAGGATTTCCCCCAATGGTCAAGAAGAACTTGGAGGTGAGCCACTTCTAGGAATTTTTTTTAGGTTGCACTTGGATATGTAATAACACATCAAAACAAATAATTCCTTTAGAAAAAAGGAAACATGATGATCAACAAATCAACATGAGAACAAATGTAGATTTTTTATCTTTCCATATGTTGAAGAGAATCTCCACCCTAAAATCATGTCATATCTAATTGAATTTGTGGGGGATATGAGGCCAATCTCTCAAAAGCACCACATCCTAGGAAAAAGGTTCTTTTTGGAATGGATGAAAAAAAGGCATGAATCTAGTTCTAGAGTTTCCAGGCTTTGGAATAAAACTATAACATTTTTTTAAATACTCCAACTACACACATAAGGGGCAACGATGTTCTCAAATTCCCATATGAACTAATCATATCGCACTATTAAGCCTTGGAAAATAATACACTAGATGAACTGGGCCAACTTGGGTTCCAAAATAGTAGACTAGATGGTGAGAATAATGTGTTGCCAAATTGAGGTTGCTGATTGCAAATGCCATCTTTGGTTCAAAATTGAAACCATGGGAAAATGGAAAGAGATCCAATGATATCCAATATGAGGCTTATAATTATGGAAGATAATATTCTAACCCCACTTTCAATCTTTATACCAAAACTTGGAAGACTAATATAAACTTTATCAACCATATTAGTCAAAATTTCTCCTATAACTATGTCAAAAGTCTCACAATTCTAGTTAGAGAGGAAAAAATTATCCTTAGTTTCATTCCAAGACATGAGACTCATATAAGTTCTAAAGAATAAATCTCGCAGACATCAAATAGCTTTCTTGTAAAATTGTAGGGCCCACACCCAATGCAATCGAGCCAAGGGGTGACCTTAGTATTGTAGAAGAGGGGAATACTAGATATTCTATTGGTTACTTGGAAATGCCACCATGGAAGCCAAAACCATTCTAGAAAATTCAAGGTTTGATGGCCTCCCAAGCTTAAAAATTCTCTTAGCCACAAATGTTCCCTCAATGTGAATAACATCCTTCATGGTGAGAAGGGTTTGAAAACTAATTTCCTTATAGGAAAGATGATTAACTAGATAGCCAAAGGAGATGCATTGTCGAATTATAATTTGCTAAGATTGATCTCTAGTGAGGGAGATAATAATCCATTTAGCACAAAAATTCAACCCTTGTTGTTGGATGGACAATCCCAATCCTTCATAGTTGTGGGGGAGACAATATAATTCCCAATCAACTCATTGAAAACCCTTGTGGTTTTTTTAGGAGGCCTACTGTGCCTTGCACTCATGCCCCATTTTTAGTTTTCCAAATGGGCCCCCCTTATGTTTTATTTTCTTTTCTTACTTCTCTTGTGCTTTCTTTTCTTCCTTGAGTGTTTTCTTTATTTTCTTCCTTTGTTTTCTATTCCCTATCAAAATTTTGTGGTTTTCCTTCTAGTCATGACTTGCATGTCGTACTTGATCCCTCCATCTTCTTTTCCCAGTTCATGGGCTCATTCCTATCAAACATTAGGGATTTTCTTTATGACATACCTTAAGCAAAAGTTTAATCCTTAGTCCTCAATGAATGATTTTCTTGTAAAACACATCTACCATTTGGCATCACATTTAATACTCCAGGACATGCATTAATTGCCAGCTTTGGAATATATATTGAGTAGGATTTTTATGGCTTATTGATTCATTTCAATAATCATTTTTCTTTTGTGCTTTGGAATGTAAATATGCACTCTTTGTGTGCTCTAGTAATGCATTTTGTGTATTTCTATATGGGGGATTTCTTTGCTTTTTATGTTCATGTTTTTTCCCATGCTTGTCCCTTGTTTTTAACCTTTTCATTTCCTTTTTTTTGTGTCTTGGGTCGTTGGTCTTATTTTTCCTTTTGGTATCAATTCAAAGCACTACATTGCTTTTGTTGTTTATTACTCAAAAAAAATGGGAGGCCTTGTCAAATCCTCTTCAATTTTAACATGCCAATCAAGGTTGTTTGTGGCTACATCACTACACTTCATTTGTGCATCAAACCATTTAATAAATTAATGCTTCTTGGGCATAAAGTTCAGGTCATGACCAATTATCAATTCTTGATTTTTGATCTCTTTATGCCTTGCTTCAAATATTAACTAAGTATTTTGAGTATTAATGACTGAGTTTATACCTTTCTATATGACCATTTGGAGCATAAGGATCATTTTCTCCTTGATCCCCAATCTCCTAATACATTACATTCAAAATTTCCTATGTCTTTTGGATTTTAATGTTCAAACTTTCATGATGACATCTAATTTATTTGGACTAAAGATATAAGTTACTACAACACTTGATCCTTGATGTATTGACCCGTAATTAAATATTTTAGACACCAACAATTGGGAATCCACCTTTCCATGGGGCCAAATTTAATGGAATGAATATCAAATTCCCTTTGGTACATGATCTCTGACACCTTTCTCTAAGAATTGAAGTGTTATGAGCATTGGTAATTAGGCTTACACCCTCACATGTACCTATTTTTCATAGAATATGGCAAGAAATATGCCAAAATCCCAATCCCTAACATGTATTGGTATTAAGAGATATTCTCCCCAAAATTCGTGATATAATTAGCATGGTTGAAGCAATAAGATCAATCTTTGACCTTTGATACTCTATGCCAAAGAAACATTGGGTCAGTGAGGAATGTTCTGCTAGCTAGTTTTCCATGTATGAGCTGAAGGTATTTTTGATTCCTAATATTAATCCCCGATTAATAATTTTTTTATTACTCCATGGAATAAGGGCATCAAGAGTCTTTTATTTGAATTATTATTGAGATATGTGATAAGTGGTACACCTGAAACTAGATCCTAAAAAGGATTGTTTGGATTTTGCTAAAACTAGATTCTAAGGTTTTGGCATCAATTGATAGGATATACAGATGATTCCAAAAACTCGATAATGAATATTATTCAAATTTGTATTATGGAATTTAAGTGATATTTTATGGACCTTTAATGCCTCTCTTTAACAAAACCTAATCATGATGAATGTTTAAATTTTGCAACAAATATGCATTGAGATAAAGAAAAATAAGTATGAGTTCAAATGCTATCATCCTCCATCCAAAAAATTATCTCCATACAATGAGATTAGTGACACCAAATTTGGATGTCAATGTTGAAGAATCCTTACAAATGGTACACATAGAAGGATACATGGCTAACTTGATCCAAGGCTTGCTAATTTCAGGATTGGGGTAGTTTCATTCCTAGTACCAATACAATCATCAAAGTCAATGCTAACATGTGTACAAAATTATAATAAAAAATAAAGGAAGATATTTTATCCATTAGGGGAAGTGGTATTAAATATTATCTCTGAGAATATTGAAAGATTATTTTTCCTTTAAACCTTTGTAGAATATGAAAAAGTTGTTGAAGTCTATGATTGAACTCCACAACACCCAAAAATCACTTGCAAGCAATTATCCTATCACAAAAGAAATATCAAAGCAATTGATTTATGCAATGTAATAGAGATAAAAGATTGAATATAGAAGAGCATTGATATGTGTAATGTATTAACCTAAATGGTTTTGAATTGAATATTACAATGAATGAGCAAGCTTTTATAAAAGCATGTAAAAGCAAACCTTAGATGAGGATTTGACTAGATAGTGACAAGTGTTCTAATCTCATGATATGATAGAACTTGTCCTATATTTAATTCAAAATCATAATAAAAAAAATCACTCCTAAGTTTATCTTAAGTGAACTAAAGTAATAAGGGACAAGTAATAATTAATTAATGATTAATTAATTATCAAGTGATTATCCCGATTACTCCAACACCTCCCTTAAGATCAACTTAGGGAGAAGCTATAAAACACAGATGTAGAATTTAGTGATGGATGCATGGATGGGTCTTGGATACAAGTTCTGATTAGGTACCCATTTACAAATAAATGAAATCTATCATATAACTAGAGAAAAGGAGAAAACCACATGGGTGAAAACTCCTCTTTGAAAGAGAGAAAAATGAAATGACTGCACTAGTGAAAGAAGGATAGAAGGAGGACTCAATATGACCCCTAAGGACTACTTCAGTCACACAAGTACAATTGATGTCCCCCAAATAGGAGAGATAAAATGAGGATATGAATCCCCCCATAAAGAAAGAGCTCCTATGCCAATGGTGTAAACTTGAAGATGGAATATGATCCATTGCCTGCAAACGTGTATCCCCTTAGGAAGAAACAAATCCATTGGTTATTAGAGAAGCCAATCCAAGAAAATGGGTGAATTAGGAATCCAAATCTAAATGATGTGTACCTCTAAAAATTTCTCATGTATCCACATGTCAGAAAGTGATGATGTCAATCCAAGATCTTGTGAAGACTGATATAGAACAAGCTACAAAGGTGATGAAGATGGTGGGCCAATAATGTTGATGTGGTTTTCAACAAAGAGGAGATGAATTTCCTCAAAGTAATCCTCTAAATCTATAGTTTGAGACTCTACAAACAAGTTGGATGTTATGCTTGCAAAATATGAATCCCAAGTAGCTATGTCTGAAAGATGCATGTCCTACTACACTAAATCAATAGGGGCCAAAGATGTGGCAATACCAATTTGATCAGGAACAATAGAAAATAATAATTTTATAGTTGGGTAAGTGCACCAAGATGGTTCACAGAAAGGGGGCTTAAGTCACGGCCACTTTTTTTTTGAAATCAGGAAATATTGACCTTGGACGTGAAATTGAGGATAGCTACACTCAAAATTTTGAGATGGAACAAAA
>VDFB02139557.1:0-47181 GCA_007258455.2 Sequoia sempervirens | reverse complement strand
ACCTACTCAGATAAAGCACCTCCAAGTGGTTATAGAATCATTTTGTGTCCTGGTGTTCACCCTTTGTGCATGAAAATAATTTTCATTTTTAAATATTTTCTGGTTTCCCCTCTTTATGTAATCGACAGGGATTTTGTATTTCCTCCAATATATATATAATGAAGTACTTCATTTTATAATTTTGTTGTTAATTCCATGCATTATGAGTAATTTTGTCTTTGATTCTGGTACAATTTTGATATAGATGAATGGCATTTTCTTTATTCAACTTTGCATAAATATCTTTTGTTTGCACTTTAAATGATAATCTGTATGATGGCCACTTAATTCCTATAGAAACACGCTCTGGCGGTAATGTGGAGACTTCATCAAACTATACAAATCATCATTGTAGTTATAGGAACCACTTGGATTCCCACTCAGCTTTGAAAAACTTTGAAAAAACGTTATCAACAGTCTTTTTAACAAGTTCATAAACCTTAGGTATGGACCACCAATATTTTAAAAGAAAGACTTTAGAACATGCAGTGAGTTACAACAAAACCCCAAAACACCTCCCAACTTAAAAAATGGAAAAGGAAAGAACTGTGGTGGTAAAATGGGAAGTTAGATGAAATGACTAAAACACCACCCAAGTTAGAAATATTCAATAAAACACTGCCTAGGTAAAGACTTAGACAAAATTTATTAGATGTGGCCAATTTACAAAGGGGGGTCTAGAATTTTGACAACAAGGAATCTGACTGGGGATAAGGACTAAAAAGGATGCAGCCAAGAACCCAGAAGTATCAATCCAATCCTATCCATTGGGAAACAGAGTCGAGCAAAGAGGAAGTACAACGAACAAAGAAAACACACCCCAAAAATGACTATATACAAGGTAGGTGATACCTACCGAAAAGGGAAAGGAAGAAGAGAACTCACACAAAACCATTAATGGGTTGTGAGAAGAAGGACCCAGACTTGAAAAATCACGTTGGCGCATGTAGCCTCCAGAGAGAAATAAGAATATCGATGATACAAACATAAAAAAATAAGGTGAAACAGGAGGTCAATGGCACTATTCCCGAACAACCACTTCTCATCATAAATTATCTCTAAAAGGCATCCTTGAGGCACTCCTCATTATTTCTTGAGGCTTTACTATTGAAATTGTTTCTCACTTTTAAAGTGAATTCAAATTTTCCACCTCATCTGCAACCACATCACTTATCATTTTGTGAATGATTATTTGATCAACACATCCATTACGTGATTCTATGGCTTCCCAATTCTTTATTTCCATGATATCCTCTTTTTCTTGATTGTCAATAGAAAAATGAGCAGCCTCTACTATCAATGGCTCTAGCGAACTAGAGTTGATCTCTCCAAATAAAGCATTGTTATGGATTTCAAATTCTTCAAAAAGGAAGATAGGATTTGAATTGACTGGCCACTTTACCCCACTTTCACTTGGAGGATCTTTAACAATATTCTTAGTGACATAGGTAGTTTTATCTTGGAGGTCTCTGAACATGAAGGTCTCATATTCTGGAATAAAAAGATCACTAGACTCCTAGATTTCACTCTTTGGACTAAGAAGGAGATGATTACTTACAAGACCAAATGAAGGGTCAAATTGAAAAGTAAGATTATACCTTTCTTGTGGTGTATAGTTTGCATCATCATTGGATGAGCTAAGCTCATCTTCTGACTCTACTGTGGTGTTTAGACTATATTCCTAGGCATGCCAATATAGATCTTTCTCTTTCACACCTTTCCCTTGCTCAGGTAAAGATTGCACATCACTAAATATAGTCAAGTTTATTCTCTCAGCAGTAGGACGAGAGACATTGGTAATTTCCTAAAAACCAGAGGAGGAAGGGGTGGGTGGTGGGAAATAATTAATAGGCTGATTAACATGATCAAGTTTCCACTTTCCCACCACAATTAGGTGATCTTCAATGTTCACCACTTCCATTTGAGCTTGTTGAATCCCAAAAACCTTGTCTCTTCTTAGGATAAGTTGGACATCAGGATCAAGGGCAGAAGTAAAGACATGAAATTGAATTACCTTGCTTGGTTGCTCCAGAGTAGGAATCTGCTAAAGGGATTGATTAAACCAATAAACTAACTCCCTCATAGTCCTTCATAATCTGGAAGAATTTCCTAAGTAGGTTAGCTACATTGATAGGACTCTGGAAATGTCATAGGAACTTTCTATGTAGAACATCCCAGCCTATTATCCAACCCTTCTCTAATCCTTGGAACCATTCAACAACCTTCCTAATTAAACTGTCAATAAATATTCTAAAAAATACATCCTCTTAGATTGGATTTCCAAGATTCCACTTACTATAGTCATAGCCAAAACATGCTCTTTTGGATCTTGAATTCCATTGCCAAAGAACTTTGGGAACCTTTTTCTGGAGTCACGTGGTAGGTCATTGCATTGTGAAAGGGTGAAAGGTCCAATATGATTTTCCCAAGGAATTGAAGTTATGGTAGTTGGGCTAGAGGGTGACTCAGTGGCTAATTAGGATGTTGATTTGAATGATGATTTGTAGGTTGATTCTGATGTGGATTAGGGTGACGGGGTGGGTTTTTGTAGTATTCAAACATCAATCTTGGGGGTCATTTTATCACTGGCACGGTGGACATAGGGCCCGTTCTTCTTCCTCTTCTAGAACAAAATTGATGCGCATGTAATCTGCCACACTTCTTTTGTACCTCCAAGCAAGTGTATTTAATTATGATATGATGTCTTCTTGTTTCACCTACATCTAGTCTAGATCAAATTGAAGTATGGGAAACACATCATTGTGGGGAAGTACCATCTTGCTGCATGACACAAAAGAAAATTGTTAGACACTTAAATCCCTCCCTAGCGGAGTCACCAAAAATCTGTTAGTGAATGAATTGGCCCCTAATAAATATATCGATGATAAATGACTCTCCGACCTAATAAGCACTAGTATTGATTCACTAACATCTCAAGAAAGGCCACAATTGTATTTTTGGCTTTCCATTGAATTGAGAGGTACAACTCCCTTGTGTGATTTAAATGAAAGATAAGTAGATTTTAACTAGAAAGCAATAAGGAAATTGACATTAACCCATAAAAATGTGATTAATGTGGAATAAATCCTAAGGATCATCAATCGGACAACTCACAGACCATGCCTAACTAATGACAAAATCTAATTAAGCAAAAATGAGAGATTTCATAATTGCAATGAAGGAAATAAATGTAGCGGAATAAATCTCACACATAAAATGTATTCTATATCGTACATGACTCACAAGTTAATACAATCAACATTACATCCCACTAACAACACATAGATTGGAAGTTATTACAATTAGAAATGAATTACTAAAGAAAAATCTAAGTATTCCTTCCTCAGCTACCACCCAGTGTAATCTCCAGAGATCGAACCCTTAATGAATAATTTTTTACCCAAATATAGGGGTCGCATCCATTTCATGATGGTTACCAATTAGTTTTGGTAATGTCTTCTTGCTGATCAACCATTTATCATGAAAACAATGATAAAAAATAAATAAATAACCAGCATAATTACATTTCCACTGAAAAGACTTCAAACAATTCCTGAGCATTTCTTGATTTAACCCTTTCCTCATGGCCGTTGATTCCTAAGCGATTCACATACCTCACCAATTGAACATTAAACAACTGTCACACATGCAAGTTGTCCAACCAAAAAATCAATTGGGAATGTAACTTAAATTCCTATCTTATCAACCATTAATTCAGACCGCATCACCATCCTATCATCTTGATCATTCTTAGTTAACATGTCTCGTCAACCTTCTATAAATTCAACAAGGACAACCTCACTTCACTATCCTACAATATCAAACATGGCTAGCACTTCTAGAGCAATGTGTATCCATGAATAACTTTGTGATCATTCAAGAAATTAAGTGTAGCCCTCTTTTCAGGCCATTGTCTAACCAGTTAAAGGAGGTCTTCACAGTTGAAAGTGAGATTGAAGAGGCGGTGTTGCGTAACATATTGGGAGATACATTTCTGAACTAGGCGCATGTGCACAACACAACGCTTCTAGAACATTTTGTGTACACCATGATTCGCACCTCCAAGAATTGTGACTGGGGGATGAGAGCAACAGAACGACTAGTGCGACCAAAATTCCTCCACTGGGTGAGTGTAGCCATTGTTGGCCTCAACACTTATCCATGAAACAAGCTAATAGGTGATTCTATCTGCATTGCTTCTATTCCATAGAATGAAGCCCTAGAAGAAGTAGTGACTCTCCTATGCATGGGGCTGGTGAGAAACAACATGGAGCTATTTTCCCAGTTTCTGCAGTCACATGAGAGCCTGCTCTCACCTGCTCAGATAGAGCGCCTCCAAGTGGTTATAGAAGCAATCTACATGTTGGTGTTCACCCTATGTGCATGAAAAGAGTTTCCCTTTTTAAATCTTGTCTGGTTCCCCCTCTGTATGTAATCAGTAGGGATTTTGTATTTCCTCCAATATATATATATATATATATATATATATATATATAAAATGAAGTACTTCATTTTATACTTCTATTGTTAATTCCCTACATGCATTATGAGTAATTTTTGTCTTTGATTCTAGTTCAATTCTTATATAGATGAATGGCATTATCTTTATTCAGCTTTGCATAAATAGCTTTTGTTTGCACTTTAAAATGATAATCTGTATGATGGAAATTTAATTCCTTTGGAAACATGCTCTAGCAATAATGTGGAGACTTCATCGAACTATACAAATCACCGATGTAGTTATAGGAACTACTTGAATTCCTTCTCAGCTTTGAAAAAATTCAAAAAAAAGTTATCAGCAGACTTTTTAACAAGTTCATAAACCTTAGGTACAAACCACCAATCTTTTAAAAGAAAGACTTCATAACATGCGGTGAGTCACAACAAAAATCCAAAACACCACCTAGCTTAAAAAATGGTGAAGGAAAGAATTGTGGCAGTAAAATGGGAAGTTAGACGAAATGACTAAAACACTTCCCAAGTTAGAAATATTCAATAAAACACTACCCAGGTAAAGACTTAGCCAAAATTTATCAAGTGTCGCCAATTTACAAAGGGGGGGTCTAGAATTTTGACAACAATTGCAAAGAGGGATACACCCAAAGTAGAGCAAAATACCCTTCACCAAGAGCTAGCGACAAAGAGGTGGCAAAGATTAGTTGTAGAGATTGCTTTGGCTTCCACGATTTCCATGGCTCAGTATCAAGCTAAGTGGGATCAACTTATGCAACGAAGCACATATTATTATACATTATATGAGGCTTTTGTTCCTAGAGCCCAAAGACATCCTTGCTTTGGCGAGCCAAGCATTGCTATAGGTGCGGATTTAGGTGGGTCGTCTGTAGACAACCACAACCATCCCCTCATCAAAGCTAGTAGCCACATCTATCTCCACCACGAGACGACGAGTAGGGCTGAGTTTATACATGATCTTATATGATGTTTATTGTTCAAAGACTTTATTAGACATATATTTTGTATATACATTCATTGGCCTAGTTGATTCCTTGTATATGTATTTTTTTATATATTTGGAAATCACACATGATAGTTGATGATGTATATAAAATTCTCATTTTTGATGATATATGATATATACCATGTTTTGATGTGGATTATTTGTGTGTTATGAGATGTTTTGATGATTTATATATGTTGATGCTTTTTTTACTTTTCTGATGCATGTATATGATATAGATGGATGTATTATTTATATATCTATGTGATGGATGATGAGATATGATGTATGATGTGTACTGATGACTTTATGGATGCATGATGCATGTGGTACTAATGATATTGTGATACATGATGGAGTTGTTAGTTAGAAGAAGTTTTAGTTGGATTTTTAGAAGAAAATTGATGTTGTTAGTCATTGATGAGTTTGCTTTGCTTTCATAGAGGTTTTGTATCTTTAGCAATCCTTATTGATGTAGAAAAAAGACATGTTGCACCGGGGTATTAATGACCAAGGTGGCTTTGTATCCATTGCATGAACTTTGAATCTAAAGCAAAGAATATTCTTGCTCATACCAAACATACGGAAACCATGTTAGAGTGTATGGGTGAAAAGTTTTAAGACATTTCAAACCAGTTACATAGAGAGGTATGGAGTACCTAACATGCAACTGCTACACGAATTTCCTCAAGATGACTTCCACACACCAAAAAGACAAGTATTCGCCATGGTAGTATCACAAAAACATCTAACAAAAATCAATGATCAATATCTCCATTCATTCCTCCCTAAATCCTTATCGATATCCTTGAGCGATCCTAGGAATGTGATATTAAGATAAATAAAAAATATAGGATCATAAAAAGATAAATAATGCTGACATATAACTTGTCATATCTATTTGATGTTTCAGGATTTTATCCATTAGTGATGTCTATTGTAGGAATTTTTTATTCGTTAAGACATACGTTAGGATGTTGATGATGAATTATTGATAGGTAGGTACTTAATACTTTAGGCATTGTTTCAACTTGATAGTGATCTAGTCTTTTCAATATTTACTTTGAATTTTTGATTTTGATGTTTGTTTTGTTTGTTGTTTTCTTTTTCAAAAGGGTGAGGGTGACAATTGTTTATTATGAATGGAATGTTTATTGCAGATAGATGACAATGTGGGTAGAACCTTTTTGAGATTTTCTATTTATTTGATGTTGTTTTTGGGAAATTTAGACACTATTAGGGGGACTTAAAGGGACTAACCTAGTGCCTTGGGGGATCATTAATGATGGCCTTGCCTATGTGACGAACGTAGAGGCTTGTAATTCGACCATTTTGAGTAAACTATTTTTGGAGTTTCTTTAACTTTATATGAATGTTTTTGGATTTTGATAAAATATTTGAATGTTTTCTTTTTGCTTTAGGGGACTAACCTAGGGCCTTAGGGGCTCATCAATGATGGCCTTTCCTACGTTATACACACAAAGGCTCATAGTTCGCTTGTCTGATAAGAGTACGTTTTTGACTTTTCTAATTTTTCGAATGTTTTTTAATTTTTTAAGAATGTTTTGAATGTTTTTGGATTTTTGACTAAGTTTAAAAGATCACGATGAACACCTAAGGGGATTGACCTAGGACCTCAGGGGTTCATCAAAGATTAGTGTTGCCTACGTTATACATGTAAAGACCATGTAGTTCAACTTTTTGACTCAAAGAATAAAATGTTTTTGGGATTTTGATGTTTTTGACTTTGTTTTGATTTTGTTTGTTTTTTGGATGTTTTTTATTTTTGATATTTTTTTAACATTATGGGATGTACAAGGATCGAATCCACTACTAGTTTCAAGAAGTTTTCCCCCAGTTTGAGACAAGATTACATTTATTAGGGGAGATGGATTTTGACGATGCAACAAGGTTCAACACTTGATTAGTCATCAAGCCATGGTTGGTTGTACGTTTTATTATGAGATGGTTGGTTCATCTAGGAGTTCCAATTTATTCAATCTGGACACTTGATATTTCTCATTGCTAACCATGCCTTTAAGGGATACTCATAGTGAAGGGATATCGACTTCAATAGGTAGGATTGCTTCATATCCATAGATCAAGGAAAAATGTGTGTCACCTATAGGTGTATGGATGATGGTTCAGTAAGCCCATAAGGTTGGATTTAGCTGCAAATGCCAATCACAGTCGACGTCATTGACAATCTTTTTCAGAATGGTTTTATTGGAATATTAGGCTGACTATTTTCTTGGGGATAGTATGGAGTCGAGAATCAGTGTTGAATAGAAAACTTTGAACAAAGCTCACATATATATTGGTTTTTGAATGGGGTTCTATTATCGATTATGATAGTTTGGGGAATTCCATACTGATAGATCAAATAATTCAAGATGAACTTGGATATTTGCTTCCTTGTGATGTAGGTTAATGGAATGGCTTCTATCCACTTTGTGAAGTATTTTGTTGCGGTTATAATAAATTTATTCCCATTGGATGAAGCAAGAGAGATCTTTCCTATTAAGTCTAGTCCCCAATGTGAGAAAGGCATGGTGTTGTTACAGGTCGTAGCTCCTGTGCTGGTGCATGAACAAGATCACTCTGTTGTTGACATTGGAAAAATTTCCTTGAGTAATGAATGGATTCCTGCTCCATTGAGGGCCAATAATACCCCGTTCTCAGCAACTTTTGTACTATATTAGGTCCATTAGAGTGAGACCCACAAATACCTTCATGAACTTCTTGTAAAGTGGTTTGCACTTCGTCCACGTTGAGACATCAAAGCAATGTTTCATCTAGAATTCATCTATATAGGGTATCTCATATGATTGTGAATGAGGATGTTCTATGAAAAAAGGTTTTCTTTTGGTTTGTCATTAAGTTAGGGGGTTATGATACCTTGCTGGATATAGGAAAATGTATCTTGGTACCATGGCGAGTTAGGACCAACAACATCACAAAAAAAATTTGATTCTAAGATATCGAATGTCAATATAAGTAGTTGCTCCACAAGGAATTCGTATTTGGGAATGTTTTGTGGAATGTCGAGGAGTGAACCTATTGTTTCCATAGCGTCAGCTTCCCTGTTGTTGATTCAGGGAACCTGTTCAAAGGTGATGACAAAGTACTACTTGAAACTATCTACCATTCTTTTATATGGCATTAGCATGTCATCCTTCATTTTCTATTCATCATTTACCTACCTTATTACTAGTTGAGAGTCTCCATAGACCTATAGTTCCTTTATCCTTCATTTTACAACCATCTTTAGTCTAGTGATGAGTGCTTCATATTAAAAAATGTTGTTGGTACATGAAAAGGAAATCCTATAAGCCTTGGGTATACTATCTCCCTACATTGTGAGAAATAGGATACTAGCTCTTGAGCCATGTTGAGTGTGGGACTCGTCAAAGTACAAGGTCCAACGGCTTGACTACTCTATTAGAAGTATGCTTTCATATGGAAGTTGTGATACTAGAGGCTGATGATCTTCCATTGGAGCATCTATTAGTTTATTTTCTATTATTTGTCCCTTTATGGATTTTTTGTCGATGTACTCTATGTCAAACTCACTAAGTATCATTATCCACTTAGCAATCCTCCTTGTTAGAGCTGCCTTTGCTAATAGATACTTTAAGGGATCCATCTTTGATATCAACTTGACTTTCATGTTTAGTATGTAGTGTCTCAACTTTTGTGTTGCAAAGACAACAGATAGGCATGCTCTCTCCATGGGCGTATAGTGTAATTCATAGCCCACTAGGGTTCGGTTGATATAGTATATTGTTCTTTCCTTTCTATTGTCATCCACTTGTGCTAACAAACCTCCTAATAGTGTTGGTGTTGTAGATACATACAAGATCATTGCCTTGTCTTGAATTGGAGGAATTAGCAGGGGAGGAGTGAGCAAATAATTCTTGATCTATTGGAAAGCTTTATCGCATCTACCTTCCCATTTAAATTTTATGTCTTTATGTAACAAATGGGTAAATGGATGGTACTTGTCTACTAACTATGCGATGAATCTCCTGATGAATTGTAGTTTACCTTATAGAATTCTTAGCTACTTCAATGTTTTTTGAGGAGGTATTTCTAATATAGTGTTTACCTTGGTAGGATCTACCTTAGTGCCTCTTCTTGATACTATGTAACCCAATTTTTTTCCAGAAGTCATGTCGAATACACACTTTTATGGGTTGAGACACAAGTTGTATTCCTCTATATTGCCAAATACCTTTGCTAGTTTAGCCAAATGATCTTCTCTCTTGATGGATTTTGATATTATATCATCCACATAATCCTCCATAGTGATATGAAACATATCATGGAAAATGGTGGTCATTTCTCATTGGTAGGTTGCCCCTGCACTCTTCAAACCAAATGACGTTCCAACATAAGGTTCCCCATCCACAAGTGAAAGCTATTTTATGTTGGTATTTGGGGGCTATCTTTATTTGATTGTATCCAAAGAAACCATCCATTAGTGAGAGCATTTCATGCCTTGCTATTAGGTCCACAATCATGTTGATGCTAGGTAGAGGGAAGTCATCCTTCAGCCATTCCTTGTTGAGATACCTAAAGTTAGTGCAGATCTGTATGCCCCCAGTGGGTTTTGAAACTGGTACAAGGTTAGATACCCACTCAGGATAGTCAATGGGTCTAATAAATCTCGTGTTTAGAAGTTTCTGGAGTTCTGCTTTAACCAAGAGTGTTATCTATGGATGCATCTTATGCAACTTTTTTTGACAGGTTTAGCTCCAGAAAACACTGTTAGGTGATGCACTACCAAAGCTAGATCTAGCCATGCAATGTCTGCATATGTCCATGCAAATTTGGTTTTGCACTCATTGATAAATTTCAATAAGATTACCTTTTCCTCAGGATCAAGTGATGTTGCATCGTATGTAATTTTCAGTGTTTTTGTTGTGCCCAAATTGATAGGTTCAGAGTATTCAACTAAGACTACTGATTTCTCTTGATATTTTGTAGTGGGGAGATTGAATCCTCCAACTTTGAGTGCCTTGGAGAGGTTTTCACCCTTAGATGTGTCCTTTGAATTTCTCTTTTCTCGATCTGATAAAGCCACACCGTGGTTTTCTTTAGGGGACCTCTTTTTCATTTTTAAAATTTTTAGTTTATTTTTATGACTAGAAGATGCAATCTTCCCTCCAAAATATTCTCCTTGATCTAGCTCCATTACAAAACATGCTTTATGATCTCCTTGTGGTATATCGATTTGAAGTCCCATGAAATTTGCAATAGCCTCATCATTGTGGAATGAGTTCAAAATAGGTGTATGATGTTGTTGGTCCCAGTCTATTAATTCTGGGTATAGCAAGGGTATTTTGTCATTGGTATCAACAAAGCTAATGAAGGTTGTAGCTAGGTTTGAGGTATCAGTGATATCCAAGTTCCATAGGGTATCTAAGTTATACTCACTAGAGTTTAGAGAATCCCATTCATATTCATTTGAATTTGTTTCACTATGGTCGTCATTAAATATAGGTTTGACGGTGATGGTATTTACGTTGAGGTTTTCAAACATGTTTTGGATATACAAGTAGTTGCATAGATGTTTGCAATTATCCAATGTCTCAACAGTGGTAGAAGTAGCTCCTTCCTTATAAGAGGTGCTTTCGGTACTTGTGGTAGTCTTATCTAATGAACCATATCCTATTCCAAGATTCTTTGGGCACTTTCTATAATAATTGGTTCTATTCTACCTTGTCCATGTAGACCAAGGCCACATTATCTAGTGAACCCCATGCTTATTGTTAGAATTGGTTGTGAAACCACCCAAGATCAAAGTGATTGAAGGAAAGCAAGACAAGAACCTAGAGATGAACAAACTCAACACTCTCCTAGCACTGAACTAGCACTTCTGAATTAGTGAACTTAACATAGGGAGAGGTGAGGGCTGATTATATAGAAAAATAGAGGCAAATAAAACCAAGAGGAATAATAATTCCCCTTTACCCATAATAGGTGGGAGGTTTTACCTACTTGGTAAATTCCAAATACATGGTTATTCCTACTCAGGTAAAGGCATAAAATGGTTATGGAGAGGTGGCAAATAAGTCCAAAAGAGGGTGTGACATTCAACTACCCATATGTGGGTGTGAATGACACATGTGATTGAAGGATTATGCCACATGTCCTCATCCTAACCATTATAATATAACCTAATCAAGCTTAATAATGTGTGTAGGAAAAATAAATATTCCCTAACATAAGGAAAATAAAGAACCTACACTAACACACCCTTAAGCGTAGATTAGGTGGATGAAAAGACACAAAGATGGGTCCCGACTACTAGGCCATGTTAGGTACCCATGTACAAAATAATCTCTCACAACTGGAGAAAGGGAGAAAACCCAGTGGGACAAAACTCCTCCCCAAGAGAGAGAAAAGAAACCAAATTTCCCAACACAAGAAGAATCCCATGTAAGGAAGAAGTCCCCTCCAAAATAGAAAGGATAAGAAAGACTATATAGCCTTCCTTCAAGTAGTCAACTATGCCAATGGTTGATGCTCGAAACTGGATGTAGAAGATGGACCACGATCATCGAACAACATTCCTCCCCTTAGGAAGAAACAAAACCAAAGGTGCATGAAGAATGTCTTCCAATTCCTGAAAGGAATATAAGGGAAGAAAGATCAAAATGTAAGAAGCCTCTGAAAACTGCTCATGTGTCTCCATGTCGATGCCAAAAGTTGCCACCATCAAATCAGGTGTTCTAGGCCACATTGATGAAGATGACAATCTAGAGCCTAGTGGAGATGTATGTAGAACAAGATCCAAAGACTCCAATATCTCCTCTATAGACAATGATGCCTCCTCCAAATGTTGCTCAAAAGTATCCACAATCATGTCAAACTGTGAGGAATGATCATGTGGAGAATGAACAAGAGGATCCAAAGGTTCCTCCATAACAACTGAAGAAGAATCAACTTCATCAAAGAGAAGATGAATGTCATGAATAGTGTCTCCCAAGTCTGAAATATGAGACTCTATGAACAAACCTGCAATGTTTGTCAAGTAGTCATATGAAGTAGCTATATTTGGAGGACAATGTATATCTTTCTGCACTAAATCACAAGAAGCCATGAATGTAGCAATGCAAGTATCTTCATAAGCAACAATAGATGGAGGAGAAGGAATGTGAGGCTCGAGAACTGGATTACATGTGAGAATACCAAGTTTAAGTAGCCAAAGTTCTCAAAATCAAAGCTCACACTAGGAGTGTGATCAACAACCAAAGGATCAGAACCATCATCAGGTGCAAAGTCTGAAAAGGTGTATAACCGAGATGCATGATCAACCACCCCAGTAGCAATTATCTCTCTACTCTCCAAGTCTTTGATGATAACTAAATTAGGAGTAAATTCCACAGTTTTCCCTGCTCCACCATGAGTGATCTGATAGATGGAAAGAAGATTGTTTGAAAGATGAGGTACACATAAAACATCTTTGAAAGTGTCATCCCCAATATCAACAAATCATTTCCCAATTACATCCATGTATGTATTGTTTCCCATCAGAATAGGTGGCATAACACAAGGCTCAAAAGAAGAGAACATAGATTGTGTAGAAGCCATATGATGAGAAGCTCCAGAATCTAGGAGCCATCTCCCTAATCCAAGACTTGTAGAAGCAAAAAGAGCTTTACCTTTTGATTTACCTGCCCTTGTAGTATGGCCTTTTTCCTTATCATATTATGATTGTTTTGAATTTTTGGAATTAGAAGAAGTTGAATCAACCATTCGAGAAGGAAAATTGATTTTGTTATTCTCAAGAAGATGTTTCAGTTCATCAATATCCTTCTTATAACAAGAATGTTCTTCTCAAGAAGATGTTTCAGTTCATCAATATCTTTCTTATAACAAGAATGTTCTTCATGTCCACTCCTCTTGCAATATGCACTAGTGGGCTTCTCCTTCTTAGATGAATCCTCTTTTGAAGAGAATTTAGAGTCTACTTTAGAAGTAGATGAGGATTGATTTGAATCTTTCTTTCTATCTCCTTGGTTCTTTTGTTTCTTGTTTTGCTTATTAGTGCCTTGTTTTGCAGTCAAGGCCTGAGACTTGGAATATTTAGATTTAATAATGCCCATTTGAATCAATTTATCTTGCTCCTTTGTGAGATCAGTTGTGAACTCACCTAGAGAAGGCATAGTAAATCCTTTTCCTAAGGCTCTTTTCATTGCATGAAATGTAGAAACAAACACTGCATAATCAGGAGCAATTTTTGAAAGAATGCTTAAAATGAATTGTGATTCATCCTTTTTAACTCCACACTACTCTAATTGTAATCTTATGGCATTCAACTTAGTAAAGAAATCCTGAATGGTGCCAAAGTTGCATGGGCTCAATCCTATGAGCTCGTTCTCCAATGAATGTGCTCTCAAATCATCTTGTTTACCAAAGAGAGTATTCAAAGTATTCCACACTTCATTTGGTGATTTTGCAAACATAATATGAAAGCGTAAATAAGGAGATACAACCATGCATAAGGTGTCAAAAGCTTCATCACACTTGTTGAACCATTTAGGCTTGTCTTCATCCTTTGTAGGTTCCTTTTCAATACTCATTGTTATTCTATACAATTTTAACTTTCTTAAGTGAAGTTCCATTTCATTTTTCCACTCAAAGTAATTGTATGGTGTGAGTAAAGGAACTGTTTTATCCATTTTAGATTGTTGTTGCAGTGTGAGAAAAATGCAAGAAGAAACACACAGACACCCCCCTTTTTTACTCAATAAAGAATCCCCCTAACAAAAAATGATTTGGCACTTTATAAATTAGTGTGTTTACAATGCTGGAGTTGTTTTCCAGAGTTTTACAAGTGTCCAAAATGGACCCAAATACTGAAAGTACAATACAATATCAAAATTAGAACCTCAAAATAACACCAATGTGTAGTTCTTGGAAAAAATATTCACTTTCAAAAAAAGAATCAACTTGATCTGAGGTCGTACGCGAAAGTTACAGCTATTTGAAGTTCAAAAAAATGGTGACTATCCTTTAGATCTGATGAGAAAACTGAATTTCTGGAAACTAGAATCACTTGAGCAAAAAATAATTTCACCACTGCGAAACTTGCAAAATTCTACCGCAAATAAAAAAATTGCACTAAAAAAGGCCTCCATATGCCCGAGAACGAGCCCTTCGAAGTTCAGGTGCAAAAGTGAAAATGCAAATGGTGAGGGGTCTGCAATTTTAAAAAAATCACCTCCGCCAAATTTAGTTGAGATCTTGCTAAGTTTAGCAAACTACCAACTTTAGTTGATCTTGCTAATCAATTTAGAACTCCGCCAAATTTGGAAAATCCACTTGCTAATTTTAGAAACTGCCAAATTTCCCTCTAAAATTGGTGGAGCTGCTAATTGTAGATGAGGCACAGAAGCCGAGGCAGATAGCAGGTATAGGCCCAGGTTTCAATGCAAATTTTAAAATTATTAAAAAATTTAAAAGTACTTAAAAGCCTTTTAAAAAAGGCTAAGTATTAAGAATTAGGGGGTTTCTTAAGCCTTAAAAAAAAGACTCAATATTAATGAGAAAAGGTGGGGTACATAAGTCTTACAAAAGAGGCTTATTAAATGGGGTCCGAACACATACAAGTGTGGGAAAAGCACAGGAATTAATGCCTGGTACAGTGTAGGTACAGGGGCCTACGCAGGCAGAGGTACTCTTCTTCCTTTTTAAAAAAAAATTTAATTGAATTTTTTTTGTTTTTCAATAAAAATTTTTCAATTTTTTCAAAAAAAATTTCAATATTTTTTTATTTTTGAAATAATAATTTTTTATGACTGTAGAAAAAATAATTAAAAAATATTTGCGTACCATACTTTGTGTAGGTGGGCCGTATGGCTTGCCTACTAATTTTTTTTTGCCTCGAAAATGACTTTCTCGAAAATTGATGAATTGACAGTCGATTTTATGGTTTTTGGGCCTTCTGAATGCGATGGCTCAATTCGTTTGACCTGAAAATGCGCTGAAAGATCAGCTACCCTCTGGATTTGGGGATGAAAGCTCTGCTTCAAACCTTCACCAAATTTGCATCCGGTGTCTGTTTTGGACAAAACAAAAGGTGATTCTGACTTTCTCGGCTACTCTGAACTCAATGGTGAGCTTAGATTTGATTCGGGAAGCTCCAAAATACCTGCACTAGAAAGGAAAGAGATAGGAGCCCCCCTAGAAACTGTAATTCCTTCAAGTGTTTTTGATTCTCAATGCTATCATCGGATGCAAGAGATCATAATTTTCTTTCAAGAATGAAAAATCTAGATTCCTAAAAAGAATGCTAACCCACAACTAGCTTTGATACCATGTTAGACTTGGTTGTGAAACCACCCAAGATCAAAGTGATTGAAGGAAAGCAAGACAAGAACCCAAAGATGAACAAACTCAACACTCTCCTAGCACTGAACTAGCACTTCTGAATAAGTGAACTAGTGAACCTAGCATAGGGAGAGGTGAGGGCTGATTATATAGAAAAATAGAGGAAAATAAAACCAAGAGGAATAATAACTCCCCTTTACCCATAATAGGTGGGAGGTTTTACCTACTTGGTAAATTCCAAATACATGGTTATGCCTACTCAGGTAAAGACAAAAAATGGTTATGGAGAGGTGGCAAATAAGTCCAAAAGAGGGTGTGACATTCAACTACCCATATGTGGGTGTGAATGACACATGTGATTGAAGGATTATGCCACATGTCCTCATCCTAACCATTATAATATAACCTAAGCAAGCTTAATAATGTGTATAGGAAAAATAAATATTCCCTAACATAAGGAAAATACAAAACCTACACTAACACTTATTTATATCTGCCATGCCTTATTGTTTTCATCAATAGGAAGGGGAGGTAGTGGTTGTTCCCATCCTTCTTTGTAGATCCACGAAGATAGGTCTTCTTTGCACAATTCTTCATCTTGCATATCACTGCACTTGGTGAAAATGGTGGGTTTGACTTCCAATTTCACAGCTTGAACATGTTGATCACTTTTGGTCCTCCATAAGTTTTTGGTGTTGGGGGAAGCATTCCAATGCAAAAGGATTGGTTGAAGTGATATTCCTTGCAACCCTTGTCAAGCACTTGGATCTTGAGATGATATTTTTGTGGTTCAATTGATGGAGTTGTAGTGGAGGGTGAAGCTACTGATGATGGGTCCACGTATGAAAAGGAGTGGAAATTATATCATTGTTGGGTATTTGAAGTATCATTTTGTACTTCTCCTCCAATTTAGCATAGTAATGAAAAGGTTCGGGGTCGGCATATATGGTAACGTCATTATCATTATGCAATAATTTCAAGAATTGATGGAATGTTGAAGGAATGGATTTTAAAGCATGAATCCAAGGTTGTAGGACAACTCAAGATCTAGTACTTGACATGTTGTCTCTGCTATTATTGGCCCAATTTGAACTAGCAGTCTGATTATTCCTTTTGAATTTCATTCCATATCATCATAAGCTCTTATTGTGATGCTCTTGTTTTTATCAATTACATCATCAAAATATCCCAATTGTTTCACTAATTTTAGGGTACAAATTTTTAGTCTTGCACCGTTATCTATCAATACTCTCTTGACTTTTTTTTTATGAACACAAACTTCTAGGTAGAGAGCTTGATTGTGGAAAGATTTTTGTGGAAGGTCTTTCTCAAAAAATAATAAATGATGGGTGGGGTGATGTTTCCAACCATGGCTTGAAATTGATAAATGTTGAGGTCATTAGGAACTGATGTTTCAACAAGGGCTTTCTCTAATATTTCTTTGTGTGCCGGTGACAACTTCAAAAGCTCAAGGATGGAGATTAAGGTAGGATTTTCTTTAGTTGTTCCACAATGCTAGTCATTTGATGGCTTACTTATGGATTTTATTGGGGGTGGGGGTCCTTGGATTGTAACTCTCCCTCTACATGTAGTTATGTTACACTTTGGATCTCCGCCTAGTATGGTTACAACTTGGATGGCATCATAGTCATGAGAAATCTTTCCTATGATTTCGTCATAGGCAAAGTTGGCATTACGGTAATCTTGTTCTTTTCCATTGTTGTTTCCCCTAGAATGGTTGGGGATTGGATCATTGTAAATATTTAGGTCTTTATTCCTAGGATGATGTTCTATGTTGACCTCTCCCTTTTCGATTAAGTCTTGCACGATGTTCTTGAGCCTCATGCAATTATTGGTCGTATGCCCCGTATCTTGTAAAACTCACATTGGTCATTCTCATTATACCAAGGGGGTTTGAAGTTTGTCTCCTCATAATTTTCTCTTTCTTTGATTTTGATGAGGTTGTTTTGAACTAGTTTGTGCATAATCACCTCAAGGGATTCTCCTAATGGAGTAAATTTTCTTCGAGGTTGGTCATATTGCCTTGGTGGCCTCTTTTCATTATCCTATCCTTGATTTTGTTGAGGGTTGTTTGGTTGGTTTTTCTGAGGATAACTAAGTTGGTTGTTCTATTCATAATTGGGTTGGTTGTTTGGCGCATAGCTTTGTGTTGTTTGAACATGATTTTGAGGCATATTGGGAGTTTGTATGTTTTGTACAACCTTAGCATTGACCACTCCGTCATTGGTTACATTTTTGTTCTTAGCCCATATCTTTGGTTTGTCATTTGAGCTAGATGGTTGATCCTTAGGGTTGTAGAGTTAATTACTCCCCTTTCGATGATAGCTCTTTCAATTAGCAAACCTTTCTCAATAGTTTCCTCAAAGTTGCTAGGACACAAGACTATGAGTTGGTAATTAATATCTATGTGTACGTTTGAGATAAAGATTTCCACAAGTTGTTTCTCTAGAATGGGCCATTTACATTTGCTCACTTTGTCTCTCCATCTTTGTAGATAGGAAGCAAATTTTGGTATTTTAAATTTCTTGGGGAAAGGTACCATAGCTAAGTTTTGATCAAAAGGATATGGACAAATATCTTGTAAAGCATAAATTTTCCTTGGCTTTCCAATTTGTATGTCCGATATTCTTTGATTGAGTTTTTGTAGTTGCACATTTATGTAATTGTTTGGTGTGTTATCATGAGGACTTTTTGCACTATAGCTCTATTGTTCCATGACATTTTCTTGGTCATAAATGGGATGTTATGTAGTTATGGGACCTTGAGGACCATGTTGTGTATAAGGTAGGTTGGGTCCTTGTTGTGGGTTGTAGATATGTGGAGTTTGTTGCGTACCTTGGTATTGATTTTGAAGTATCCCTTGGCATTGATCTTGTGGACTTCCTTGGTATTGATTTTGAGGGATACTTTGTTGTTGTTTTTGAAGAGTTTGATTTTGGTTTTTTAGAATACCATGTTGTGGATTTTGGGGTGTACCTTCATAGTTCGTTTGTGGTATTCCTTTTTTTTGGATTTTCTTGAGAGGTACCTTGGTATTGTTTTGGTGGTACACCTTGTTGTCGTGGATTTTGTTGAAGGGTACCTTGATATTGTGTTGATGGTACACCTTGTTGTTGTGGATTTTGTTGAAGGTTACCTTGGTATTGCATTAATGGTACTCCTTTTTGTTGTGGATTTTGTTGAAGGGTACCTTGGTATTGCGTTCATGGTACACCTTGTTGTTGTGGATTTTGTTGAAGGGTACCTTGGCATTGCGTTGATGGTACACCTTGTTGTTGTGGATTTTTTTGAAGGGTACCTTGGTATTGCATTAACGGTACACCTTGTTGCTGTGGATCTTGTTGAAGGGTACCTTGGTAATTCATTTTTGGTACACCTTGTTGTGAAATTTGTTGTGATTTCCCTTGTTGATATTGTGCATTATTGGAAGGGTCAATATAGGATGTATGTTGTGGAATGTATTGCCCTTGTGACGGGTTTCTACCTTACTGATCCATTGGAAGGCTTCCCATGTTTTGCATAGTGTTGTGTTGTGGCATGCTCTTGGGTTGTATTTCCTTGATATTGTTGTGCTACCATTGCTTGCTCAATTTGGGATGGTGGCCTAAATAATGGGTTATCCATAGGTTGCATTTTAGTTTGATCATTGTTTTGTGAAAAAAAGGGTGGTATGTTGGGATTCATTGTTGGTTTTGGTGTTCTCTTTGAGGAGTTGTAAGGTCATTTGGATTGTAACCCCATGGTTGGGTTTCCTCATTAGTGGTGTTTGTCATGGGTGCACTTGAACTACCTTTTTTGGCTTCCATCTTTTTCTTGTGTTGGGATCTCGTGGTTGTCATAAACAAGTTCAAGACCTTTGGGAGTTTTTGTGATCACTAATTATGAAATGAAATGGTGTTTTGTTTTTTGGGAAATTTTCTATTTTTTTTAAAGAATGATGTATGAAGAGGATGTAAAAGAAACCTTTTGGTCAAATGTGTTGATGGTTTGCTATGGATTGTGATGCTCAAGACCCTAAAGTATGAATGATGTTTGGTGGATGTTTTGAGATGATGCTAATTTTGGGACTCAAAGTGTACAAAACTTGGACCGATATTTTATTATGCTTTTCTAGAGGAGATGTTGATGATCTAATTGAACTAGCCTTGAGGTTGCAAAAAAAATGTTAATATCTTCGAAATTGAGAGCAAGGGAATAATCCAAGTTGTTGTGTTTGTTTTAAATCCTAAAACTAGGTTGATTTTATGATTTTCGCTTTGGGGATGTGGAATGAAATTTTGATAAGCTATGATATGAATGTGGATGTCCAAAATATTTTATGAATCTTATGTAAACCAAGTCTAAAATGAAGGATGGTGATGTTGGATTTTGACTAACAAGTCTGATAATGTTCTCTGATAGCTAAATGGAGTTTGAGGCCAATGTTGAAAATTAATTGTTCTTGACAATTTTTTGAGGCCAGTCTATAAGTAGGTTGATAGTGTTCCCTATTTAAATCAATCTAGCAATAGTGTTTTAGATCAATAGCAGTTTTTTGTAAAGGAAACTACGACCAAATTTAGTAAAAGAAACTTCGTTTTGACAGTAATTGTCAAAAACCAAAGATAGTAATATAGTGGAAAATATGAGCAACAGTGACCAAGATTTAAGTCAACTACGGTAATGTTTAAATCAATAGTGGCAAAGTTTTTAACAACTCTATTTAGGTCAAAAGCAATTTTTTTTTTCAAAAGTGGCCCTTTTTTTATAGTGATTTCATAAACCAAGGACAACAACAATGACTATTTTGAGAAATAGCGAGCAATATTTAGGTCAACAATGGTAAAGCTTCTACAATAGTGACTATGTTCAATTGTTTCTAGTTTTTTGTGATGGAATTTTGTTGGATAAGTTTGTAATTTTTGGTTGATCTAATTTTTTTGAGAATATTTTATAAGATTTGGCAAGTGGTAAAGCACATCAATTAGAATGAATTAAACTGATCATAATGTTTTGATGATAAGGGGCCAAAATCAACCCATGTTTAAATTGGTAACAACATCAAACCATATAAAGCAATATTATCCCTAAGGTCAAATTGGCCAATGGTGACATTTTCAGGCCCACAACTTGGAAGCTCCTTTGAATTAAGGTAAAGATGCCCTTCTGAGTGTATATACTTAATTCTTTCTAGAATGGACAGATAGGGGCCTCCAGGAATGGAAGGATTACCCAATCACCCTCTCCCCAGAAAGCTACAAGTAACTTATACAAGCCATAGATTTTTGTCTCAATTCAAGGGAGTTCATATGGTGAGTAAAGTTCTTCAGAGTATGGTGCACATTTCTTGCACTGAACCATGTCGCCAAGTAGAATATCTCAAGAAAAAGATGGGAAAATTTACTTTAAGGCTCTTAGTCACTGCTCAAGGGACTGATACTCGGTGAGCACACAGTAAGCCACTTAAGACTTTAATCACTCCTACTAGGGGCACTTATACACAAAGGTACCTCCTTGTTCTAAATGAAACCACACGACCAAAGCTAATACTAGTTAAATCTTGGCTTTCACCAAAATCATTTATATAACAACTTGAAGGAAATTCCACTTTGAGTCACCTTCGAGTTTTGCTTTTGGGATGTGTCTCTTAGGTAGGCCCAATCTAAAGGTGATGCTGAAAATAAATGATTGTGAAACCCAAAGTGCTTTTCATCACCCAAGATCATCAAAAGACATGAGAGGGGATAGGATACACACTTTGTTTTCCAAGCATGGTGAACACGGTTACAATTCATAGCAGTTTCTTTTTAAGTCCAAAAAGTAAAATGTGTAAAGATGCTAAATTGATTTTTAGGTACACTAATTTCAAAGTGTTTTAGACTTCAAGAAAGATATATCAATGTGTAAATAAAAAATGATTTATTAAATTTTATAACACCAAATTGAATATTTTTAATCGCATTATTCATCTTAAAGGGTCAACAAATGAAACTGCGTTCACTTTAACAACATTGAAATGAAAAAAAATCAATTTTAGGAACACAAAAATAAAATATGAGATTTGCTTGTTCAGTTTTAGAAGCCCCAATTGAAATGTGGGAATTGCTTGTTCATTTTTAAAAGCACAAATTGAAATGTGAAAGTTGTAGGTTCAATTTTATGAGTACTAATTAAAATGTGAGAGTTGTAGGTCCAATTTTATGAGCACTAACTGAAATGTGTTTTAACTATGAAAGATTAAAAACTGAAATAGCCTTGGACCATTCGCCAACTCTGCAATCCAATTGTTAGTCGTTCTCATGAAAAATGTGCCATAATCTTGCAAGGGCTACACCAACAACATTTAGAAAATTTCAAAACACAACAATCAATCAATTGTTAAGGTTAGGTAAACTGTGAAATCAAAGAAAAGTACAAAATTGATAGATTCAGAAATACAACAATAGTGAACATGCTACCTGTAATAGCAAACCTATGTTTAGTGCACTAGCGGTTGTTTCTGACGATAGCAGTAGAACTTTAGGTCGATAGCAGGTCTATCTGGGTCAAAAGTGGCTTTGTAAATGTCAGTTAAGATACCTTTGTTTAGATAATTGTAGCATAAAAATTTCAATAGCGGTCATTCTAAACAAAAGTAGCCAAGTTTAGGTCAACAGCGGCTAGATTTGGATCAATAGCGGTAAAACGGAAACACCAAACACGTTCAAGTTTAGGGAAAAAGTGTTCCAATTAGCAAAAGTGATTCTTCAAAAAGGCATCTGCAACTAAGAACCTACAAGTGTTTATTGAAATCAAAGAAAATATTAAAGTTAAGGACCTATGTCCTATCGTGCATGCCAAACATTGTAAGGGGAAATCTAGCATAGGAAAACAAGTAATGAATTAAACTAAATCATTTCAAACTAGATAAAATTCTAAACCCATGCTCATGAAATGAAGTTCTAAACTACTAAAAATCAACAACCAATGTAATCTTAAAGATAACATAAATTGAATCCAAAACCTTAAAACATTACCATCCCATGTTGAAATGTAATTCGTATTGATGTTGAATTGTGTTTGTATCAATATGAAGCTTCCATTTATTATTTGCAAAAGCTTTAAAATATGTTAATGGTGAACTAGAATAAGAAGACAATAATTCTCAATGTGCTCAAGAATCAATTGTTTAGTGCTTCAGTATGTAAATCTTAGATGATTAGTGAGAAGATAGAAGATTGTTTTATAGATTTCCTATTTCGAGATGAACGATTGAGATTCAGTAGTAAAAGATCATGATCGATGATTGAGAACCATTGAGAGGAAATAGATTGGCCATGTATCCTCTCTGATTGATCCAATTAAGGATTTTAATTGCATAATCAGAGGATTTAGATTGAATAATATGTGGGAAATTGAAGAAATCAAGTTGAGTGGATAGTAGGATTGAGAAATTAGTGGGATTGGACAATAGATGAGTTAGTCAACCAATTAGAGTGAGAAATAAGTAGTAATGATTTGCTCAATCACAAAAGGGGTGAGGATAATTAATTAATTGAATAATTAATTATTATTTAGAGATGAACGTGCAAGTCATGTTTGACTTTAAAACAAATAAAGTTGTGTTTGTTTGTTGACCGTTTTGAATGATTCAGAATAATTAATTTAATTATTCAAGTTTACAGAGGGGAAAGTGAATTAAATTATTAAATGATAACAATTTAATAAATTTAAATGAATAGGGTATATTAGTGACATAATTAAATAACTTGAGTTAATTTAATTAATCAAGAGGAATAAAATTAGATTAATGATGAAGTAATGAATTAATTAAATAATTTAAAACTATTCAATTAATAGAGGAACATATGGTTTAATGATGCAAATGATATGAAATGCAATTAGATTACTAATAATGATGTCAATAATGGAAAAATGTCATTTAGGATCTGTGATATGTGTTAGGTCATTTTTGCATGTTTATAAGGTGATGTTTTGCTAGGTCTCAAAAGTGTTGATAAAGGATAAGTTAATTTCTCTACTTGAACTAGACTTGTGAGTGCAAATAAGGAAGGATGATAGTAATCTAGAAAATTAGGGAGAGGATAATGTCCACTAAATTTGACAAGACCACAAGATGATAAGCTGATTAGATTGAGACACTAGCAAGATGATGAGATTTGATAGTTTGTGTTTGATGTGTGTCTAAAGGCTAGTTTGATGTTTGAACTATGATGATGATGCAAAAGATAGTCTAAAAGGCTAATGATGTCTAAGGTTGACAAGAAATTTTGATGCGAATTTGATTGATGTTTCTTTTCCAAGAGGTCTATGATAAAAAAAACCTAGGTAAACTAAATTTGAAAGGTGGGATGACAACATTTGAGGGTGTAAATCGACGGTATAACTGTGTAGGTATATTGTGACAAATGTTTTGATGGTTGGGCAGAAGGTTATCACAAGGTCTGAGACAATTTTTGACAAGTTTGAGCAAGTTCTTAAGTAGACAAGCACGGTATAGAAAGGCAATATTGGTGATTGTGCAAGAATCCACGATACAATTATCAGACAATAGCGAGCTTCTATAGAGGCAGTTGTGGCAATATTTCCAAGATCGACTTTGTTTATATGCAATGACTAGTAGATAAGAAAAATAAGAAATAGTGACCAGTTGTTCAATAGTGACCAGATGTCTAGGCAAGTGCAAGATGAGAAATAGTAGCAGGATTATGAGATTGACACAATAAGATGTACAACAGTGACTTAGTTTTCTAACAAATGCAACTCTATTTTTTAATTTAGTTCTAATGACTATTTTGACAGTTCGTAAGTTGAAATTTTAGGTCTAATGTTTGAGATGATTTTTTGAAAAGAAGCAAGTGATACACATAGTAGACAAAGTAGGAAATAACTAACTCAAAATGGTAAGATGCTTTGTGCAAACCTTGTTCCATAAGGTTCGCTAAGTTTGGCTCAAAGAATACACATCAGTCAAGTATGATGCAGAGAAGGGAGGTAAACTCCAAACCAACACAATCCCAATTGTTTTCAATAATCCTTCATTCACCAAAACCCTTAGCTAGGGCGATTCTTCATATAACTTCACCATTTCCCTTGTAGGTCTGCAACAATGAGATCTTAACCATATTTACCAAAATACTCATCAAACCCACTTCTCAATTGTCATTACAGATACCCATTTTCCTTAATTTCAACATATCTCAAAATCCCATATGCTTTTTTTGGAACATCACCTCTAAAATTTGACTAGTACGTTGTTTAGGGGCTTAATTAGCCCACTTTTACAAAACAACTCTAACGTAAACTCTTTCCCAACCCCAAATTCTTGTTGACAGACCTCAACAAGGCTACAAATACCCTAATTCAACAACTTGCATCAACAAAAACAACCAAAAACTCCCCAAAGCACAAAAGCCTCATTCAACCTAATTTCAATGGGGTTTATTGAATCCCAACACTATCAACCTCATACCACCTTGCAACCGGCTTATACACTTTACTATAAGCCTGCACATGCTAAACAAATCAACTTCCAACCTTTGTCAATGTTCTTTCATCAAACCTCAACATCTACCCTCCATTCTTGGCTTAAATCATACATAAACCCAACTAGGGAATCATTCTAAAACTCTCCAAATGCCTTCGCTACTCTCAAAACCCGCACTAAACAACATTCTATACCTATCTTCAACACGGGTGTACCAACAAGCTTTGATTCTTCCATGCCAAACTTCTTCAGCAACTCTCTCACATATTTGGATGGAGATATCAAAATCTCATTGTCTAACTAAGTGACTTGCAATCCCAAAAAGAACTTCATCTCTCCAATCATACTCATTTAAAATTCACTTTTCATTTCATAAGTAAACTTCATACATAGATCATCATCACCTCCAAAAATAATGTCATCAACAAAGACTTCAATAATCAACTCTTTATCATGATCCAACTTAAAATACAAGTTGTCAATAGTACCTTTATTGAATCCAAGCTTTAGTAAGTATTTATCTAGTCTAGCATACCATGCTTTGGGGGATTGCTTGAGTCCATACAAATCTTTCTTCAATTGGAAAACCTTGTCTTCCTTATCAGTTAGTTGAAATCCATCTGGATGTTCAACATATACCTCTTCTTCTAACTCCCCATTTAGAAAGGCTGACTTCACATCCATTTGATAGACTTTGTAGTTCTTATATGCATCATAAGCAAGAAATAATCTTACAGCTTCAATTCTGGCAATAGGGGAAAAGGTTTCTTCAAAGTCAATACCTTCCATTTGTGAATACCCTTTACATACCGATATTGCTTTATTCTGAACCACTTCACCTTGTTCATTCAGCTTATTCCAAAAGACCCATTTAGTACCAATCACATTTTTATCTTTAGGTTTGGGAACAAGAATCCATGTATCATTCTTTTCAATCTGCATTAGTTCTTCCTTCGTAGCTTCCATCCAGTGTTCATCATTACAAGCTTCATTGACATTGTTAGGCTCAGTCTTGGGAATCAGACAATATTCTTCTACAATCCTTCTTCTACTCTACACACCTTTATTCTTATCTCCTATAATTTGATTTTCAAAATGATTCAGCTTTACATACCTTGGAATCTTAGGATTCCTCGCACTTTTGGTTCTTCTGTTCTTTCTTTTGCACTTCCACTTATCTCTCCTTCTTGACTTACTTGATTTACTGGAACAATATGAAATTGATTCTGTGTCTGAGCATTCTTCCCTTTGTCTGTACTATCTTGCTGGTCATCTGAATCATATCCACAGTATTTGGATGACCTAGCAGAGTCCTCATTAACTCTTTCTCCTTGTAGACTTCTAATTCTGGAGGGACTGCACAGATCAATATGCACCGGCTCCAGCACTCCATTAGAATGATGTTGTTTGCTCTGAAAAGAAACTCTAGTCTATTTTCCCATCTGACATTCCTTGCATATTGTGTTAGTAGGCTTCACTAGCTTAGGTAAATCTGTTACTACTTGAGTAGAGCTTACCTTGATAATTTTATCAAAATTCACATGACACAACCTCCTATGCCATAACCAACTTTCATCTACTTGGGAAATTAAACAACTTACATTAGCAGCACTCAGGTGAAAAATATTACCTCTTGTCTTTGTACTTGAAGCAATCATATTTCCAGAGCTTCCAAGAATCCTGCATCTTCCATCTTTGAACTAAAGATCATAATCCTTTCCACCATCTGTCCAATGCTCAACAGATTATGCTTCAAGCCTTCAACATAAAGGACATCATCAGTGTTATGTTTACCACCAAGACAAATAGATCCTTTTCCACAAATCACACCAGCATTGTTATCTCTGAATCTTACAACCCCACCGTCATATTTCTCTAGACTTACAAATTTGCTTTTGTCACCAGTCATATGATGTGAGCATCCGCTGTCAATAACCCACTCATCCTTTTCTTCAATTAGGGCTGCAAGAGCTTTCTCAACTTTAGCAGATTCAGTAGCCACCGGACCATTTTCCTTGATAGCAATGAAAACCCATTCATCTTCATTTCCTTTTCCTTTATCAGATTCTTCATCAGTCACACCTTCTTTAGCATAATAGCATTTCTTTTGAAATCTAGGTTTGTTAGGCTTAGACCTAGGAACTCTTTCAGGACACCTTGAAGCAAAATGACCTATTTTATTACAAGAGAAATATTTAATAGGCAACTTTCCTTTATACTTACCTTGTCCTCTGCCTTCTTTCTTTACAATCAGTGCTTCCAGCTCTTCTACCTCTCTTTCTTCATCTTCAAGATGTTTCATCTCTTCCTCATACTTGAATGTCTTTCTAGAACTCTCTCCTGGATCATATCTTTTCTTGTTTCTTCTAGATACAGAGGCCTTAAATGCAAATTCACTCTTGGGGGCAGAATCACCAAATTCACTCAACTCAAAGGCAACAAGTTTACCAATCAACATATCTCTTGTCACATTTGTTACTGTTCTGAGCTCTTTAATAGCATGAGCCTTTGATTTGTAAGAGGGAGGCAATGATCTGAGCACTTTACCTACAATTTCTTGTTCATCCAAGGTACCACTGACACATCTAATACCCATCATGAGTTCACTTACTCTTTGCATAAAAGAAGAAATATTTTCATCTTCACCCATCTTCAAAGTTTCATACTTTCCTTTCAAACTTTGTAGCTAAGCGACCTTCACAAGTGCATCTCCTTCATACAAAGTCTCTAGCTTCTTCCAAATCTCATGAGCTATCTTCAGATCCATCACATTTTTCATTTTTGAATCTGTTAGAGCACTTAGCAAAGCTTCAATAGCCTTGATGTTAATCTCAGCCTCTTTAATCTCATTAGGAGTGGAAGGACCATTCTGAGGAATAACATATATGTTCTTTATAATCTTCCAAAAGGGTTCACCAATACATCTCAAATGACACTCCATTCTGGCTTTCCACAGAGAGTAGTTTGTTCCATCGAATCTAGGGTTGTCCTTCTTGTATGATGCCATCTCGGATCACCTCAAGCTTTTAAACTTCTTCAGAGGAACCTGCTTTGATACCAATTGTTGGAAAAACAAGGACAAACAATTGAGAGGGGGGGTGAATCAGTTGTCACATAATATTTAAACTTTTCAAAATTAACTTTACTTAATCTCATATATGATGAATTAACAATAAACCACAGACAATCAGCACATCAAAAACACAGAGAACACCTAGATTTTTTTACGTGGAAACCCTGTTAGGGGAAAAACCATAGTGGATGTCAGTCCATAGTATTATACCCTGTTAAAAGTATAAAGAAGAATAATGGGAATACACATGCATTTAGGCACACTGCCTAAAGCTCACTGCTCAAATACAAGAGGGCTCACTGCCCAAATAAGACACATTGTCTTACAACAATTCAGATTAGATCTACAGGGTATGAACTGAGAAAATAGCTTCTACAGAAGCCTAATTATAGTTCTGGTTAAGCACATGAACACTCCACACTTCACTCAAACTTCTTCACACTCTGCTATGCAATCGAATGATTAGATCACTATTCACACATTTTCTCTTCCTCTGCTCACTCACACACTTTAACTTCACACAAACACCTGTTCTTATATATCCGCAACATGGATTTACATCAATAACTTCGTCGACCAAAATAAAATATGAAATATAAAACATATACACAAAGTCAGCCCAAATTTACAAGTAAATTTTCAATGTGAATCAAACACCATCGACCACAATATAATGAAGACTTAAAACAATATCCTCGAGCACACCAAACATTTAAATTTTAATCTCCAAGGATCCACAACATGCTACAACCACCATGTTGGCCAAGAACATAAAAACCCGAACACACAAGAGAAAAAATCACCGACCACGAGCACACTGATCAATGCAGATGTGCAACAAAGATAGAGCATGATCTAGAAACATTCACAAGCACCAAGAATCATCAGAGAGGCATCCACAACAACTGAAATTACTAGAATCGCATCAACTTCAATCAGGAACACTAACTGAAGCCATAGAAAAACTGTTAGAACACAACTATTCATAACACGATTAAATCTTCACGTGGACCTTTGAAACTTTCAATGGATGAACTAGATACACTTAGCAATAAACCCTTTAGTCCACAATGATTGATCATCAACATACTGAGCAAGAAACCTTCATGACCTTCATTGTTCCACTGTCAACCTGCAACTCTTTCTTTAACAAATTTCTCAATATCCTTGACATATATAGCATTCAATACATCAATGATAATAGTGTTGACATCAATGGCAACCACATATTAGCAACACAGCCACAACATCCAACATATACTTCAGACATGAGACACTAAATTCTCTAGTCAACCTACGTGTGCTCTATACACCCACATCAAAATTGATGTGCAAGGTATACCATCCCTAGATAGTGCTACTAACTTTCACCTTCACACCTTTATATAGCCTGCCTGAACACATGATTTGAGGTCATCCACTTGATTATTTTGTTAGGATGTGTCTCAAAGCTAGGACTCTCTACTAAAAAAGGAAGGCTTAGTGTCTTGATATTTCTCATCACCCAGGATCGCCAACTAATGCAACGAGAGAGGATACATATACAAGATGCCTTTGATGACTCAAAATGTGAAGTACAAGATGTTTCTCAACACCCAAGATCGTAAAATGACATAAGGGGAGACGATACACATCTGATTTTCTAAGCACGATAAACAAATTCATTTTATGCACCAAATATATTTGCTATTCTATGAAAAATGAAAACACAATGCTTAAATGAAATGATTCTTTGACAAGGGGCTGCAAGCAAAGTGTTAGTAGTTTGATCAATAGCCTTTGACCATTAGAACCCTACAAGACAAATAGGATTAGTATTTAATGAGATTGTATTCAACCCACAAAAAGGTTGCACAATTTAGGTTAGATAAAGCTCAAAAAAGTAGTAAACAACAAGGGTTAGGGTTAGGGTTTCAAAACTCAAATGGACATGACTTAGCTATGAAAATTACGGGTTATGAGTGTGAAGGATTGAAGGTTATTTTATAGATTTTAGTAAATTAGATCAAGGGTCAATATTGAGATTTAATGCCCACAAAGAAGGGTTGAGATTGATCCTCAACACCCACAAATGAGAGTGAATCAAGGAAGATCAAGGGTGAAGATTAGATTTGAAGATCAAGGGATAGAAATGGTTGAGACAAGTTAAGTCAAGATATTTTGAGGGAAATTAGGATAATTAAATAATTAAAAATTATTTAATTATCATGGAGAGGATATGTCATTCTTTTTAAAAAAAGAATATTCCATTAGAGGAAAAGATTAGAAAGTGGGATAATTAAATAATTAGAATTATTTAATTATATGGGATTAGAAGAAATATTAGATGAACCTAATTAAATAATGGAAATTATTCAACTAGGGTGATGAAAAGGGAAAATTAGTGATGAAATAGTGAATTAATGAAACAATTCAAGATTATTTAATTAATAGAGGGAAATAGGGTTAAATGATGTGAAAAGAGGATTAATAGTGAAAATTATGTGAAATGATGCTAAATGCAATAATGGTAATCAAAATGATGCCAATGATGGAAAAATACAGTTTCAGGATGTGTGATACGTGTTAAACATTTTTACATGTCTACACTTAAATTCTACTTATAATACCCACTAGAAAATATGATAACCAAAAAGGTATACCACCTTATTTTTGTTGTATTTTTTAATTATTGACTAATGAGATGAACCTAAAATTGTGAAGGAGCTATCTAAATCAAAATATAAGAAATCCATGAATAAGGAGATAAATTTTTTTAGAAAAATCTAACTTATGATTTGGTTTAATTTCCAAAATGAATGGAACCTATTGGATACAAATGGGTTTTAAAGAGAAATTTATGTCTGACAAAAATATTGAAAAATTCACATTGAGGTTGGTGGATAAGGTTTACTCCCATGTTAATGAAATAATTTTGGTGAGCTTTTCTCTCTTAATTTAAGTCTTACTTCCATTAGACTTATATAATCTAATGTTGTTTCATTTTACCTTGAGGTTAAAAAAATGGATTTACAAGCATGTTTTTGCATGGAAATTTAGAGCATAAATATTTATCACATAGCTAGAGAATTTTATGGTAAAGGGTAAAGAAGATTTACTTTGTGGGATATATATATATATATATATATATATATATATATATATATAATTTTGTAGGATGTATTAAATTTTTATGCATATGTTTTTAATTTGAAATTTGTTAAAGAGCGATTTGATCATTGTATTTATTATAGCAATATAGATGATAAATTTATTGTAGTAATTTTATATTTTGATTATATGTTACTAATCAATGATAATAAGTATATGATTAAGATTATTAATGATTATTTTTATTATAATTTGATATGAAATATTTATGAGATGATAAATTTATTTTAGGAATGGATATTAGGAGATATAGAAATAATAAAAAGTTGGTTAATTCAAATAAAGTATGTTGACTTTATTTTACAAAGATTCAAGATGTAAGATAATAGAACAATTATTTGAAAATAATTTCCTAAAATTTTGAATGGCATTAAGGAAATGATAATGAGTTTTATATGTGAATTCTATTTGTATTTTTATGTATGTTATGGTCTACACTAGACCAAATATTACATGACCAATGAGAATTCTGAGTAAATGGATGTTCAATCTAATTAAAGAACTTGACGATTTTGGTCAAGATGTTGTTTAAATATATTTTTTGTGTTTTATATTATTATATACAATACTATGGAGGATATTATGTGAGTAGGAAAATGGATATAGTACTTTGTAGATATGTTGGATTGAAAATTTTGATATGAGGTTAACTAATGCTTATGTGTTTAACTTGTTTAGTGATGTACCAAGTTGGATGAGAAAGAGATTGACTTTTTTTCTCTTTTTAATACTTAAGATGAATACATCGAATATAATAACACTTATAATGAAGTAGTGCAGATTTATAGGCTATATTCAAATGGTGGTCTAAGATAGGATATGATAAGAATTGATTGTGATAATCAAAGTGTTATGATCATGGTAAAAAAAAAAACTCATCGCTTGGTAAAAATCACATTGATGTACAATATTTTTTTGACAAGGTGGAGGATAAGAGGATGATGGTCAATAAGTTTGACACTTAAATGAATGTTGAGATTTATTGATGAAGATACTAAGCAAGAGAATTATCCATGTTACGAATTAGTTATTGATATTTCTACCATTGGATCTTGGATTTTTTAATTTATATTTCCTAATTTTTTTTAATGTTTTATAAAAGTGGGACAATTCTACGATAGGTTCATTCTACACATTTTAATCATTGAAATATAATGTCAATTTTAATGTTATGTAAATGACACCTCATAAAATAGGGCCCCACCCTTGGAGGAATATTTTAGATTCTTTAGATGAAACATCTTGTCACTTGGATTTTATGTTATGATATAATTAATATGTGTTCAAGAAAATATATGACATGTAAGAGATGTGTAATAGTATCTATGAAATTGTAGGTGCATTATAAGAGCATTAATAGTGGGAGCTATATGTAGACATTGCATAGAATTATTGACCAATTTTTTCTATGTTGTGTGTAAGTTCCAAGAGCATTTAAGTGATCTAAATTGACACATAGGTTTTTAGATTTTCATTATATACTTGACAATCCAATATAGGTCCTTAATTTTAGTACATGGTTTTAAAACCAGTCTTAGCTTCCTAGATTATCACTACCTATAAATTACATGCTTGGGATGGATGCATGTATATTTTTGTATAGCAATGATGCAAGAGCATCTATGGTTGCACATGCATTCTTGCATAAAAAAAATTGATTAAATTTTGGTGTGACATAGTTTGAATAATATTTTGGAGTATTTAGTTGATTTTCTTGTCCAAAAATCAAAATTCAATAATTGGACAAATTTTGGTTGCAAAGTTCTAGTGAGAAAAGTGTTGGAAAAAATCAATTTAAATGTCAAAATGGAAAAAATAAAACTTGGGAATGGGATTTCTTGGGGGTTATGAAATGTTCCAAATTATTTAATTTTCCTTATTTTCTACAAGGAGTGGGATTCCCATGATGTGCATGCTGGGAAAATTTTGAATTTGGACTCCTATTTGTGAAGGGAGAGAATGAATGTGTTGACTAGGCGGAGGCATGTCTTCCTAGAAGTGGTGCAAAAATGTATTGGAGATTCAAAAATTTGTAATTTATGAAATTTAATTGATTTTCTAGGTTAGGGAATTGATTGTGCATGTTGGGAAAATTTTGAATTTGGACTCCTATTTGTGAAGGGAGAGAATGAATGTGTTGACTAGGTGGAGGCATGTCTTTCCTAGAAGTGGTGCAAAAATGTATTGGAGATTCAAAAATTTGTAATTTATGAAATTTAATTGATTTTATAGGTTAGGGAATGGAGTTGGAGAGTTTCAATTTATAGGAGATAGTTGCAAAAGAATTCACTTTGAACAATGTTGTTTTTATTTTTCAATTTCTAGAATTTGGAGTTGCAAAAGGGGTCATAGATTTTCTTGGAGAGTTGTTTTTAGACTTTTTATTGCAAGTTGGAGGTGATAATCAATAGCAAGTAACCTTGCAAGATCATTGGTGCATTGTGCCATTGATTTCCAAAAGGAGGTTGCAGGTAAAGAATAAAGAAATCGCAAGAAGGAAGATTGATGAGAACTCACCTATGAATGATCTGGTTTCCTATAATATATCATAGAATCTGATTTTTGATATTCTTCATTAGTATAGAGTGTTGCATACATTGTCTTTCTATTTTTATTACGATCTCCATGAGTTGCAAGAGACATTGAGTAATAAAAATTATCATGTGTTGTTGATTTTGATATTGGTTTTTATCAAAGTTAGAATTATCCTTTGTATGTTTTGAAGTGTGTTGAGAGTTGTAGGAACTCTCTTGCATTAGTGGTATTAGAGTAGGTTGTTCCTGAGTCTACAAGTAGAGCATCAAAGAGAGGCAGTTTGCAGCAGGACCTATGAGTTGCGGGTGTTGTTGAAATTCCTTTGAGAGTATCCCATTGTGGTAGAGATGGAGGTAGGGGTGGAGGTAGAAACCATCCTAGTATGGAAGATTTCAGATCCATTAAAGGAAAGTAGAGACATTGCAGGAAGAGCTATGAAGAAGAGTTGTGCAGAGGGAAAGAGATGAGAATGTAGATGAAGCTGAGAATTAGGAGTCATTCAAAGAAGAACCATAGGATGAAATTGATCATGGAGAAATCAGATTATTGAGAGCCATTTCCAATATTGGGAAGAGACCAAATATGAAGGTCTCAATATTTAATGCAAGCTTGAATCTCAAGGAGCTCATAGACTAGATAAATGACATGGAAGAATTATTTGAATTCAAAGAGATTGAAGACCCTAACAATGTGAAGTTTGCAAAGAAAAACTTAAAGGGACATGCAAGTATTTGGTTGAGAGAAATATAGATTGAAAGAGGTGGGAGAGGAAAGGAGAAGATCACCAAGTGGGATAGAATAGTGGAAAATATGAAGAGGTAACTTATTCCTATGGATTATGAACTTGAGCTATTCAAAAAAATGCAAAGTGTGAGACAAGGAACAAAGACTGTGAAAGAGTATATTGAAGAATTCCACAGAATCTTGATTAGAACGGGATATTCAAAAGCTAACAAGGATAAGGTAGAAAGATACATCAATGAACTAAAGCCAGTCATTCAAGAAGAATTAATTTTGGTAAGAATTTTTAATTTGGAAGAAGCCTATCAATTTTCTTAGAAAGTTGAGAAAAAGTTGAATAGAAAATTTGAGAATAAACAAAAAGGAGAGGGTAGAGCTTATGTGCAAAAAAATAAGGATAAACAATAGATTAAAGAAATTAAGGACAACAAATATAAAAGAGGCAAGAGTTCAAACAAGTCCTTTGAGAAATTTTAGAGGAAGAGGAAGATCAAGTAGATGATTCAAAAGAGAGAGGCTTTCAAGGAACCTGTTTTAGGTGTGGAGAAGAAGGACATCAAGTTTATGATTGTCCTCATAATTAGGAAATAACTAATAAAAGGACTGAAAATAATGCAAGGGCAGAAAATTTGAATGAGGAAGATGCCAAGTCTTCACATTTAGAAGATGTAGAAAGTGGAGAAGCACTTGTAATAAGAAGAGACCTAATGAATGAAAATGAACTAGATCAAAGGAAAATATTGTTTCGAACAAGATGTAAGTGTGAAGGTAAAGTATGTAATGTTATTATTGATGGTGGAAGTATAAATAAACTAGTTTATGATGAAATGGTAAATAAATTGAAGTTGGAAAGAAGAAAATATCCGCATCCATATAGGATTGCTTAGTTACAAGATAATAAGAAATTTTTGGTCAATGAACAATGCTCGGTGAAATTTAAGGTAGGACAGTATTATGATGAGATAATGTGTGATATTATGTCTATGGACATTTTCCACGTTTTGTTAGGAAGACCTTGGAAATTTGACAGGTGTGCAGTGCATGATGGGCATGCCAATACAGACTCCTTAATGAAGGATGGAATCAAGCACAATCTAAAGACATTGAGTAATGAAGAAGGAAAGGTATGTAATAGCATTGGAGATTGTTTGATTAATGGTGTTAAAAAAATAGTTAAGGAAGATGAGGATGAAGATCACGATTTACTAATGCAAGTTGCAATAGTTTTGATTTCATTCAAAATGGGTAGAGTGAAAGTTTTAGTGGAGAAAGAAGAGGTAAAATCAGATTTTTGTGAAAATGTTGTTGCTGATTTATGTGAGAATGATAAGATTAGTGTAGAAGAGGATATTTCAGAAATGAATGCATCAGTAGATGAAGGTAATACAGTTGAATGTGTGGAAGCAAATGAGCAAGTAGAAGTTGAGTTGTTTGATGAAGAGATTGGTGCAAATGTATATCTTGTGAATGATAGTTTATTGCAGGATGGGAAAATAATTTCTTGTTTGTTTGACTAACATTGATGTGAGTGTAGAGAATGAAGAGATTGAAACTAAAATTTTTCTTTTAGAAGGCAAGGAGAAAGAGGAATACAATGTTGAAATGAAGATTGGTGAGGAAAAAATTGTTGTAGCAGTGACCAAGAAAAAGGTAATGCATGAATTTTATGATTTTACTAAGGTCTAGAGGAAATGGTTGCTTATTATTGTCTAGAATTTCATAGTGCATACTAGTGGGAGTTGGATTATGTGAAAAGAGAGAAAAAGAGAGGAAGAATAAAGGATGGGAGAGACATCAAATTGTAGGGAAAGGTGAGAAAAAATGTTTAGGAAGATAAGGAAAAGGGATGGATTCATCATGAGCATGGAAAATATAAATGTTTATGAGTTTCACTCATGAAACATTTTCTTTCTACCATGAGTGTCTAATGTAGGAGTATCCATGGTTGCAGTCAATCTTGCATCAATGAATATTGATTAAATTTTGGTGTGAAATTTTGAATAATGTTTTGGAGTATTTAGTTGATTCTCTTGTCCAAAAATCATAATTCAATTATTGGAAAAATTTGGCTGCAAAGTTGTAATGGGAAAAGTGTTGGAAAAATGTAATTTAAATTTTAAAATGACAAAAATAAAACTTGGGCATGGGATTTCTTGGGGGTTATGAAATGTTGCAGATTATTTAATTTTCCTTATTTTTTACAAGAAAGAGTGGGATACCCATGATGTACATGCTAGGAAATTTTTTTGGACTCCTATTTGTGAAGGGAGAGAATGAATGTGTCATCTAGTGGAGGCCTATCTTCCTAGAAGTGGGGAAAACATGCATTAGAAAGTCAAAAAAATTAACTTATAAAATTCAATTGATTTTCCAAGTTGGGGAATGGAGTTGGAGAGTTTCAAGTTGCATGAGATAGTGGTTGCAAAATAATTGATTTGAACAATGTTGTTTTGATTTTTCAATTTCTAGAATTTAGAGTTACAAAAGGGGGCGTAGCTTTTCCTGGAGAGTTGTTTTCATAATTTTTAATGCAGGATGGAGGTGATAATTTGTAGTGCCCCTCCATTCTCACTTTGGATGTGCAGGTAGTCTGGCTAAGGAACCTGAAGATGAAGGATGCAAGCTATGGGCGTATTTGTGCTATGGAAGTGCTTTGGTTATCTTTAGGATTTTCACATAACTCTGACATATTGTTATCATGATGATATGATATTATGATTATGATTATGATTATATTTATTATCATGAAGAGGAATTGACTTGTGTTCAAGTGTTGTGGTTGCAGATGGAACATGAGCTTTTGTTAGTACTTTTGTGATTATGATGCATATTGTTATGTTATTATTATGCAGAGATTTATTTGGATAGTTGGGTGAGGTAGTAGTATGTTGTTAGGATAGGTGGAAAGGGAGGCATCGTACCATTGGATGTATGGGGGATATATGGGAGTGAGTTACAATTGCTAGAGTTCCTTTCCTAGTGCTTCGGTTATTATGAATATTTGCTCTAACTCGTATGCTTGAGTGAATAGGTACTAGGCTACATCTCCACCTTAATTACCAAGTCTGAGTGTGCCTTGAAACCCTATGTATCAGTTGATCGGAGATAACACTTGGTCCCCTACCCTAGTCATCATCCTCGAAGAGGATGAGTATCTGATTTGATACCTTGTCATTTATGTTAGTGGTCAATCAGTGTTGCTTGAAGTTTTGTTTTTTGACCCTAGTTAGTGGTCGGGTAACTGTTTGGCATTTGGTTTATTTGATTTGAATTGTCTAATTAAATGCATTTGGTTATCTTATGCATTAAAATAAATCATTAAATATCTTTTTAAAATAAATATAAATATATAAATAAATAATTATAGTTAATAATAAAATAAATTTATAATGTTATAATTAACAAATAATAACAAAATGGTTTACATGGGGTTAGCTCAGAGGGAGCCTCAGGCGATGTTGCCACTTTTTGGAATTCTAAGTTGATTAAAGTCATCTTGATTGCAGATGGTTTCAATCATGTGGAGACCAAGTTTACTTGGATAAAAAATTATTCTTATTCTTGGGTTACCTCTAATGTGTATGCACCTAACTTAGGATGATTTTTTTGGATTACCCCTGGCTTGCAATGGGGGATTTCAACACCCATTTGTGTGACAATGAGAAGGTGGGGGGTCTCAAGCCAATCAAGAGAGTTGGCTTGATTTAAGATTGTTTATTGATGACAATGATCTTATTGATGTTATGCTGACAAGAGCTAAGTTTACCTAGTCCAACAGGCATGTTGGTGTGGATAATATTCAAGTTAGACTGGACAAAGCTTTAACCTCTGCATCATGGTTTGTGGACTATGCTTGTTCTTTTTCTTCTATTATGAGGTGTGGGTCTAACCACTTCCCCATCTCCTTTTTTGTTGATAGGATTGGGGGCAAGAAGTGTTATCCTTTCCATTTTGAAGCCATGTGGTTAAGGGATCCAAGGTTTATGGACTGTATTAGAAGTTGGTGGCAAGCCAATATAGATGGTTGTGCAATGTTCAGAGTAGCCAAGAGACCTATGTTAAAAGGAATCTCAAGAAATAGAATAAAGAGTTGTTTGGTCATATTTTTTATTCTAAAAGCTCTCTTCTAAATAAATCGGATGATATTCAAGATGCCATTCAATCTAAAGGATTATCAGAGGACCTTCAGCTCCTAGAGGATGGTCTTCTTGCACAATTGCATGATATTGTTGCTAAGGAAGAATATTTTTGGAGCCAGAGGTCTCGTTCTATTTGGCTGAAGTCTAGTGATCGTAATTCTAAGTTCTTTCATCGCATTGCTCTTAGGCATAAATCCTCTAATAGAATTTATTCAATGGCTGATGGTTTGCTACTGGAGGATGAGGAGGCTATTAGAAGAGCGTTGGCTGGCTTCTTTGAGCAACTCTTGAAGGATGATCTGGTATGGGACCAAAGCTATGCGGATGCCTCTCTGGAAGTTATTCCTAAAGTTGTCTCAGAGGATTTGAACAAGGAGCTTACGACTATTCCTTCAGCCATGGAAGTTAAGGAAGCGATATTCTCTTTTGAAGGTAACAAGGCCCCTGGGCCTAATGGTTTTCCTTTTTTGTTTTTCCAGTCATGTTGGGAGATTGTCTCAAAGGATGTGATCAATGCTACTAAGGAGCTCTTTGGCTCTAGAAGTCTTCTCAAAGAGCTGAATGTGACTATTATTGTTTTGATTCCCAAATTTGTTGAAGCCAAGAGCTTTGGTGAGTATCTCTCGATTAGTCTCTATAATTCTATTTATAAGATCTTTTTGAAAGTGCTTGCTACTAGACTACAAAAATGTTTTTCGAGTCTGATCTCTAAGCATCAGAGTGTTTTTGTTAAAGGCCGTCAAATTCTTGATTCAATTATTATTGTTCATGAGCTGGCTCACTCCATTAATGTTTCTAAGAAACTAGGTTTCTTCCTGAAGTTGGACTTGCTTAAAGCTTATGATAGGGTGAATTGAAACTTTCTTCTGAATGTTTTGGGCCGTTTTGGTTTCTGTAAGAATTTTCTCTACCTTGTCGAATAATTTATCTCTGCTAAATCATTTGTTGTCCTGGTGAATGGCTCTTCATCCCCCTTCTTTAGGAGTTCTCATGGAATGAGGCAAGGAGATCCTATCTCGCCGCTTCTCTTCATTTTGATGGTGGAGGCTCTTGGAAGGAATATCTAGAAGGTGCTTAGTGTTGGTGCTCTGAGGGGTCTTTCTCCTTCCAGATGTGTTCTGGTTACTCATCAAAAATTTGTTGATGACACTATAATGATGGGTGAATCCTTTGTTAAGGAAGTTAAAGCTATTAAGAGGTTGTTGGTTGACTACGAGAAGGCTTCTGGTCAGAAGGTCAATCTTCCTAAGAGTCAAATTTTCTTCCTTAACACTCCTAAAGCTTTGCAACAAAATCTTGCAAGAATCCTATCTTGCAACAAGGGTTAGCTCTCGTCTTCTTATTTAGGGCTTCCTTTGTGTATTTCCAAGATCCTGGATTCCTTTTGGTTCGGTCTATTAGATAAATTTAGTAGGAAGTTGGTGGGTGGGAAAGGTGTGCTCCTCAGTCAAGTGGGTAAGATTCAATGACAGGGAGGTTGGATGAATCAATCACTGATTCATGCTCTGGGTCTTGCTTGGAAGACCTCTAGGGTGTCTCACTCCACCACTTGCAACCTATAGGACCTCTTCCTTCTTAAGGTCCCCTGATTTCCCCTTGCCAACCCAACTATCAACATAGATCCTCCTACCAAGTCAAGACTTGGTGCAATCTTGAAACCCTTGCCTTAGCCCTTAATCCACCTTAAAGGCTACTAATCCTCCAAATTATGAACTTAGTGTTACAAGGTTGTGGAGGTGCTTCTAAAGTCATCAATCCATCCTACTAGGTGTATTAGGGGTCCACCTAGCTCCATCTATAGGTCGCTTCCACCAAACCCTTCTATTAGGCCTAGAAGGCTACTAGCCCTATTAGGTCTCCTTTTCTGAGAAATTAGGGTTTTTCCCAAGTCTTTCCAAAGAACACCCCAAACTTTCCCTGGGATTCCTGGTTCATATGCCCACCTCTCAAGGATTTTTGGGGTCTTGGGTCACAACTAGCCGTACAAAGCCCTAACCTGAAAATGAGCAAAACTAGGCCTTTTAAACCCTTTCCTAGCTTCTCTGCAAACTATTAAGTCCTTCCCTCACAAGATGGATTGTTGGAGTTTCTTTCTCCTTACCATGTCTTGGAAAGACTCATGCCTGCCTTCTCCAAAAGGTAATTTGTCAAGAAATTGACAACCCTGCAAATCAAGTGCTCTGCACTAAGGTCTTCCCTAGCCAGACACTTTCCTGGCTCGCCTAGGGAAATACTTCCACAGTAGCTCTTGTGCTTTCAAAGGCCCTAAACCCTACCATATGTACATCCATGGATTCTAGTCATTGTTCCCAAAGGGTCGTACAATTTGTACGATGGGAGAGTGAACTAACACTCCATACTTACAAACTGCCTGGTTCAGACCAGCAATAGTATAGAACCACAACTATTTACAAACAATGCTTGAAATTGAATAAAGAAACTATCTAATGCCACAAAATGCTCGAAGAACAACTACTCTTCCTCCTACACAAATTACAGTGCCATGATCAATCCATTATAACATCACTTCAATGCAAAAACCAGAAAATCACAATTGCTTTCCTTGAATTCACAAAACTTCAAACAGTATCAAATGCTTCCAACCCCACTCCAATGCTAAGGCATCCCATAAATAGGTCACCAAATCAGTTATCCTCTCCCTTTGGCTCTTCTTGGCCGGTTGTAGCTCCAATTGAGCAACATTTTCAAAAAAATTGCAAAAATCCTAAAAATCCAGAACCTCATTTTGAGCTAGAACCTTATGACACCTATTCTATGGTCAACATGACCTTCATCTGATCAAAACCAACAAAAATGCCACTAAGGCTCACATACAAAAGAACTAAATTATATTTCTTAGTTGTCCTAGACAGACCTTCTAAACAACCTATGGTAACCTATGGGTGCTCCTGCGCCATTCTCCCCCTCTACCCAAACACTAAGGAATGTGGGGAGAGATCAAAGACAGGTCAATGCCACACTTCTTGAAATGAGCTTCTTCCACCCATGTAGCCTCAGACTCTGGTTTGTCTTTCCATTGTATGAGATGTTCCATGTACACCTTGTGCCGAGTAGACTTCTTCACTCTGGATTCCAAGATCCTTTATGCCTGCAGCTTGTCTTTAGGTGGTAAGACTACAGTACTCAGATCCTCCAAAACATTTGTATTGGCCAGAGTCATATCAGTTACTGATCCTTTATACTTGATCAATTCAGCCACATTAAACACTGGTGAAATATTTAAGTCTGCAGGAAGTTTCACCTTGTAAGCATTCTTTCCATACTTGGCTAACACCTTACATGGTCCCACTCTCTTCATCTGCAACTTAGTTGGTACTCCTTTCTACAATCTAGATTTGTTAAGATGGACCATGACATAGTCACCTACTGCAAATTGGAGATCTTTTCTAGACATATCCACCTTAGCTTTCAACTTGTGAGTAGCCTCTGTGATTGTCTTCTTCACTTTCTCCTGAATCTCCTTCATGGTCTGAGTGAAATCCTCTGCATGGCCACTCCTATGTTCCATAGCTCCTAGATCTCTGAGCTCACACACACCTCTTGGGTGCATACCATATACTATCTCAAAAAGACTCCTACATGTGGTCCTATTCACACTGTCATTGTAGGCATATTCAGCTTGTGATATGACCAAGTCCCATGTCTGTCCATACTCCTTGGTGAGGCATCTTAGAAGGTTACCTAACACTCTATTGATCACCTCAGTTTGTCCGTCTGTCTGAGGATGGTAAGCTGATCCAAAAGACAAGTTAGTACCCAATATTCTCCATAGAGTTTTCCAAAAATGACTCATAAACTTCGCATCTTTGTCTGATACAATGCTAAATGGCAATCCATGGATCCCCACAACCTCTTTGAAGAAAATATGAGCAATATAGCTAGCATCATGGGTGGTCTTGCAGGGAATAAAGTGACTCATTTTACTGAACCTATCTACCACCACATAGACACTATCAAACCCTGTCTTAGTTTTAGGGAGTCCTACCACAAAGTCCATGCTAATGCATTCCCATGGTTTGTTAGGAATAGGTAGAGGTTGATAAAAACCTGCATTGCTAGCTCCCCCCTTGGATTTCATACAAACTACACACTGCTCCACATACCTTCTGACATCCCTTGGCAACTTGGGCCAATAATAGAACCTCTGCACTAATTCCAGTGTCTTGTTGATACCAAAATGACCATTGAGACTACCATTATGCTTCTGTTGGATGAGATTCTCTCTCATTGAACCTTTTGGAACACACAACTGATTCCCCTTGAACAAAATTCCACTCTGCAATGTATACTCTGAGAATTGGCTGTGAAAGTGATTCTAAAAATTAGAACATACCTTATATGCTTCAGAGAAGTCTTCATCTTCTCCATAGAGATCCTTGAAACTCTCTATCCCAATGCTTTTGAATTGAATCTCTTGCACTATCAGCAACCTCCTACTTAGTGTATCTTCCACCTTGTTCAACTGTCCCTTCTTGTGTTTGATAGTAAAAGTGAAGGCTTGGAGGTACTCCATCCATTTCAAGTGTCTATTACTCAACTTTTCTTGTGTGTTGATGTAGCTAAGTGCCTGGTTATCAGTAAACACTACAAACTCCTTAGGTAGGGGATAATTTCTCCACTTTCTAAGAGACTGCACTAGAGCATATAGTTCTAAGTCATAAGTAGAATACTTCTTTTTAGCTTGATTGAGCTTTTCACTAAAGAAAGCTATAGGTCTGCCTTCTTGGCTTAGTACTCCTACTGCAATTCCACTGACATCACATTCCATTGTGAATAGCTTATCAAAACTAGGTAGCAAAAGGATGGGTTGAGTTGCCACTTCTTGTTTCAACTTCTCAAAACCCTTCTCTGCTTCAAGAGTCCATTTAAACTTAGTCTTTAGGCCACCCTTGATAGTATCAAGCACTGGTGCACAAATGCCACTAAAGTTCCTTATAAACTTCCTATAAAACTGAGCTAACCCATGAAAACTCCTTACCTCTATCCCGGTGGTTGGTGTAGGCCAATTTAGGATAGCTTCCACCTTGCTTGGGTCCATCTTCAATGATCCTTGGGATACTACAAACCCAAAATACACAAGCTCTTGTTTGAAGAACTCACACTTTTCTAGGTTGATGGCTAACCTCTCATCATGCAACCATTTAAGAACCATCTCCACATGCTTCAAATGTTCCTCTACTATCTTACTAAAGATGATTATATCATCTAGATACACCACCACAAATATACCTATGAAATCCTTAAGCACTTCATTCATGAGCCTCATGAATGTGCTAGGGGCATTTGAGAGGCCAAATGGCATCACTCTCCACTCATACAACCCATCAGTTCTCTTAAAAGTTTTCTTCCATTCATCCCCATCTTTGATTCTAATATGGTGGTATCCACTCTTGAGATCCAACTTAGTGAAGTAATGTGCCCCTCCAAGATAGTCCATCAAATCATCTATTCTAGGAATAGGAAACCTATATCTGATTGTAATCCTATTGATAGCCCTAGAGTCAGTGCAAAGTATCCACTTACCACCTTTCTTGGTTGCTAAGACCACTGGTACTGCACATGGACTGATGCTCTTCCTAATTAGTCCTTGGTCTAATAACTCCTGCACTTGCCTAGCCACTTCCATGTTCTGATCTGGTGTGAGTTTATAAGCTGCTTTGTTTGGAAATGAAGCCCCTGGTATGAAGTCAATCTAATGACTGATAGCTCTCTTTGGAGGTAATGTTGTTGGTGTTCCATCACTGACTATGTCCTTGAACTTCTCAAGCAACTTTTGGACTTCCTCTGGGATAACTGTCTTCCTGGCCTTGTCTTCTTCCTTGGGTTGCACCATAACAACATATCCTTCACCTCCTTGCTCAAGAGTGTTGATAAACTCCTTGCCACTACTTAACAAGACACTAGGGGTCTTTGACTGTCCTTCTTCTTCATCCAATAGTGACTGTAACTTGAATGTTTTACCATCCTTCTTAAATGAGATGGTGTTCTCCTTTCCATCATAGATAGCTCCTCTGTCATATTTCCATGGCCTTCCCAATAGAAGATGGCATGCATCCCTAGGCAACACATCACAAATCAGTTTGTCTTTGTACCCTCAAATGAAGAATTCCACTGTTGTCTACTCATTCACAAGAACACTCTGCCCTTTATTCAACCATGTCACCTTGTAAGGATTAGTGTGGGGTACCTTCTCCAACTTTAACTTCCTCACTACTTCCTTTGAGATAATGTTATCAATAGACCCTGAATCCACTATGACTTTGCACACCTTCCCAAGTATTTTTCATCTCACCCTGAATAAGGCTCTCATTTGCTTTGGCTCTTCTTTGACTGGTTGTCTGATTAGAACCCTGCTAAACATCAAGTTCTCCCCCATTTCTAACTCAATGTGACTAACCTCTAGTGACTTGACACTCATAGTGTCTTCTTGAGCATATGCTACTCTATTTTTTCTATTTGAAGAAGATGCTTTCTCCGAGCACCTATAAGCTAGATGTCCTACTTGAACATAGTTGTAACACTTCATGCTAGCAAAGTAAGAGTTACTTCTGCTTGTACCTCTTCCTCTATTAGAACCTCCTTGAGATCCTCTACCTCTTCCATAACCTCCTCTAGAAGTTCTTTCACTTCCATACTCTGTGAGTTTAGACTCTCCTTGATTTCTTTGTTCAGTCCCTCTACTTTGGTATCCACCTCTATGTCCTCTTTGATCTCTACCTTTTCCTCTACTCTTGGAAGCTTGATCTTGTTTCCTCTTACTTCTTTCTTCAATTTTCATGGCCAATTGATAACATTGGTGCACTATTTTGGGACTTAGAAGATTCATCTCCTCTTGAATGTTCCACTTGAAACCGTTAAGGTATCTAGCCACCTTAAGACTTTCATCCTCAAATACATTAGGCCTCATGCAAAGTTTTTGAAAATCCTCTGTATAGGAATTTACATCTTGTTCTCTTTGTCTCAAGCTCTGTCTTTTCTTATGCAACTGAATCTCATAATCATCTGGCATGTATGCTTCTCTCACTTTGGCAACCATTCCCTTCCAAGTGGAAATAGGTTTCTTGCCTTCCTTTTCTCTCTTTGTCTGAATGAACTTCCACCATGTCAAGGAAAAACCTCTCAATCTTGATTTGGCCACCTTTACCTTCTATTCTTCAGTGACTCCATCACACTCAAAATGGTTTTACATTCCCTCTATCCAATCCATGACTAGATCAACTTCCATTTTCCCACTAAACAGTGGTATGCCTTGGTATGCCTTCAAGTGCTTTTTCACTCAAAGCCTTCAATGCCTTCAAGGAAGGATCTTCTTGCAAAATAGGGTTAGGTTCAGGGATCTTGTCTTCCTCTGCAACCTCTTCACTATTGGGTACCCTTCCTTCCAACTTATCACTAACCTCATCAGTCTTAGTCTGCACATTACTCATTGCTTGCTCAAGTTGGGATATTCTTTCCCTCAATAGCCTATTGTCTTCCTCCTATTCTTCAACCTTCTTGGCCAATTCTAAATTTGTCACCATGTCTGTAGAACCACTAGACTCAATTTTTGACATATAATATTCTATCTAAAATCTTTTGTTGCTCTGATAGGTCAATTTGATAAGGAGTTGGGATGAATTAATCACTGATTCATGCTCTGGGTCTAGCTTGGAAAACCTCTAGGGTGGCTCACTCCACCACTTGCAATCTATAGGACCTATTCCTTCTTAGGGTCCCCTAATTTCTCCTTGCCAACCCAACTATCAACATAGATCCTCCTACCAAGTCAAGACTTGGTGCAATCTTGAAACAATTTCCTTAGCCCTTAATCCACCCTAAAGGCTACTAATCCTCCAAATTATTGAGTTTAGTTTTACAAGGGTGTGGAGGTGCTTCTAAAGTCATCAATCCATCCTACCAAGTGTATTAGGGGTCCACCTAGCTCCATCTACAGGTCACTTTCACTAAACCCCACTATTAGGCTTAGGAGGTTACTAGCTCTATTAGCCCTATTAGGTCTCCTTCTCCGAAAAATTAGGTTTGTTCTCCAAGTCTTTCCAAAGAACACCCAATCTTTTCTTGGTATTCCTAGTTCATATACCCACCTCTCAAGAATTTTTGGGGTCTTGGGTCTCAGCTATCCGTACAAAGCCCTAACCTGAAAATGAGAAAAAACTAGGCCTTTTAAGCCCTTTCCTGGCTTCTCTGCAAACTGTTA
>VDFB02139556.1:0-19319 GCA_007258455.2 Sequoia sempervirens | reverse complement strand
GAGAGATAGAGGGAGTGAGTGAGTGACCCATTTACATATTATTCTTTTATTCTTCGTTAGTTAAATATTTAGTTACCCATTTACCATTAGCAAAAATGACTCCAAAATTTAATAGAATGGACTACTCATATAATACCTTGCATTATGGAGCTCAATTCTCTGATATATTACTACTTATCAAATCCTTTGTAAATAATTGTAAACTTATGACTCCATTTAAGCATTTAATTGATTTTCTTGAATCAAAGCAAATACATAGACACACAATTGAACAAATTCTCAAAAGAAGAATGACAACATCATTAACATTTCATTCAAAAATCACTCAAATCCACACAAGGAGAGAAAATATACTAGAATTATATGTGTATTCATGCTTATAAGTCATATTTGCATACAATTTAAGATAATTTGCATATATTCATCCAAAAATCAAAATAGGCTATCTATTCTATTCCTATCTTTCTACCCATATATTCAACTCAAAACCTAGCTAGAGCTTTCATCAGTTCTCTCCCTACAAATGAGCCTTGAATTCCCTTTTATATGAAAAGGGAGCAACAAGCTTTGGGCTCAAATGTAATTTCACCACAAATTTTCATTTGAACAAAATCTCCATTGCATTTGACTTTCATTTCAAAACTTCCCACACGTTGAATTTGCAAAACATAGTGCAACTAGGGAAAGCTAAAGTTGTAACTACCATCAGAAAAGGGAACGCAATTTTTCATCAAAATTCCCTTTGTCGCTATCCACACAAAAAAACTAGGCAACCAAATTTCCACGAAGGCACAAAATCAACATCAAAATGTGCCACACACGTAGAACCAACACCACCAACAACAACAACATCATCAACACAAAATTTTACATCCCACATAACAACTTCTTATTTACCCACCACCCTGCCCTTACCAACACTTAGAACCTGGTATACATGCCCGCTTCTAGTTGTTGCTAGAGGAGGAGAGGAAACCTCAACCTCCTCTTCTTTCTTGTCCTTGCCCAATATGGTTCTAGTCCATCTGCTTGGGGTTTTAACCGCCAATGGAACCATAGATATCACTTCCTCATCAGAGGGTAGACCGTGATTGAAGCGAGGTAAAAATACTGACAGTAGTCAGAGTTGGTCTCAGTTAAATCATCAGAAGTGTTGCTCGTAAGGTCAATGGGCGAGTGTTGGCATCCAAAGGATCCATGCCCATACCTTATTTTCCTACCGACACTAGTAATAGAGCACAACAACTACTTGCCTTTTTCATCTACCAGTTGAGTAGCAACATCCTGGAATTACAACCTTCTATTGAATCTAAAGGGCACAAGCCTGGGCTTGTCAACCAAAGCACCTTCCTGAATAGTAGGACCGAGCTTTTGTGAGCTCAAACAAACAAACCTCCTTACTGAATTACTCATTTTCTTTTGTTAGACAAGCACTCAAACTTGATTAGACTCAACCTAGAAAGTGCTCTAACTGCTACAAGAATCACACAATTAGCAGTTAATTCCTCTTGTATTTATTGTGCAAGGTAATGGAAACCTTCATCAATGCTTAGTAAAAATGCATGTGCAAGCATGGCAATTTTGCGGCGTATGTACTGTCACCGTTTAACTTGAGCTGCATGAGAATCTGCAGATCACCCTTCATGATTGCCAACAAAATCTTCACATAGATTGAGATCGACGTGACTACACAAGCAAGGAATAATTCATTAATGCTTCACCAGATGTGCAATAAAATGACCACCATGTGTCATTTTCAAACTTTGCATACTGCCCGTTGATCTCCTGAAGAGTTGGCAAATCAAATGGTTTATCTCGAGCTAACTTAGTTTGACATCCAATGAAGCATCATTGACCTTTCTCATGACCAATAACATTAATCCATCTCAGAAACCAACTACCATGTTGGCAGGTCCTATGTGCTTTGCAAACTAGACGGCTGGAGCTACGCATCACAATCTCGTTGACCTCGTGGCTTTTAACCAACCTTCATCTTCCTCCTACGAGCTAGCGGGGAATGACAAAGATTTACATTAGCTTTTAATCTTGGTTGTCGATCTAAAACCATGGGTTATGAGCTCATTAGTGGATATTGGGCCCCACATTCCATACAAGACACATATTTTCCTTTTCCTGACCTCGCGCCAAATAACAGGGCGACACCTTAGGTCTGCGAGCTGGTGAGGTACGATTGATATCTTCTCCCATATCTTCGAATCTGAAAAACCTACACATTACATGGTTAGTATTTAATGAAATTCTTTGGCTAAGCCATCAGCTACATGACCACTGGGGTTAATGGCTTAGGCTTATGTCAAAGGATTAAAATTAAAACCCAACTTTGATTTTAATACTTTATTTCCTCTGCAGGGTTTTATTTCCTAAGTCTTGGTTGGCCCCGTGTTTCATCTTTTAAAAAACAACTTATGTCGTTGTTTAACATTGGCCTAGTGATGTCCCCTTATCCTTTTTAATGAATATTTTATTTTGCAGAAGGGATCAAATTCGCGCTACCATTGGTCAAATTTCCTTCGGATATCAATAGTTTCCCACCATCGCGTGATCAAAAGCTATAGGATTTTTACCGATTGCGATATAGTGGGCAGGCACCACGTGTCCTTCTGGGGGATGAAATTGTGCGACCACTAATCAACTACCATTTGATCTCAGATATTCCCCACCATCTCGCAATGGCCCTACCATAGTGCTTTGGTCAATCACGATATCACTGGCGATTGCCATGTGTCTCATTTGATGAAGTCAAAAGAATAAAGGAAATACCGTGGAACATTAATTCAACCTTAAATACATTAAAAGGCAGGTTACTAAAGTGATCTTAAGATGCACGTGATTCAAATCGACGGATGTGTTATAATCTTGATGGAAAAGATGCTCGAGGGTTAATGATAGAGTCGATGATTGTGTTGAAGGAATGAGATCATTGATGCTCAAGATCTATGGTTGCCCGCCATCGCTTGATCTGAAGTTGTAGGATTTTTACCGATTGCAACATCATAGACAACCGTCATGTGGAATTCCTTCATAGCATATGGTATGGTGGGCCCCTTATGGCCATGTTGGCAATTGTGTCACCTTGTTTTGAAGGTATTCATCGATGATTTGATCAAAATGAAGGATTGACGACTCGAATTTAAATCTACATCAAATATGGTTGGAGTCATTTGTGTACCGCATGAGTGAGCTTTAATGGCGGATGAGAAATTTACTGGCACAATTTGATCGAAATAAAATAAATTCTCCTACTTTATGTGTGTCACAAAGCATTCAGGTATTTTGCGAAGTAGTTTTAGAGCCAAGAACAAGGTTGTGAACCTTGATAGCCAGAATTTGGGTTTTCTGGGAAAAGAGCCGTGAGTTAATTTATGTGTTTCCTAGTCATTCCATGCTTGAATTAAGGAAAATATTTGTTGTACTTATCATAGGGCTTATTGATAAAAGTTTTAAGGCTATAGTTTATTTAAATTATGAGAAATTGCAATATTTTGTTCTATAATTTTATATCTCTGGTTAGTCCTAGCTACTTGAAGTGTGAAGTTATAAGAAGCCCTAGTTTGTCTGAGATGGCACCACCCAAGCAACATTCTGGCCAGATTGACTATTTAAAAAGAAACCTGTATGATGATTTCCTGGATCAATTGCCCTTGTCAATGAATGATAGAAAGAAGGGATTGGTTCTGATGTGAGGGAAAATCTTGGGGGAGGGGTTAGTAAACAATTGTTCCAACATAACCGATGCTAGGGTTCCTCTCACGGGTTTGGAAATGTTCAGATTGTGGTATGGATAGAGGAATTTTCCTCACCCTTTTTCAAATGGATGGATGTATGATATGGGGAAGCTGGTGGTACCAAATGTTTTCCCTGATGTAAACTTGCTTAGGGCAGTAGCTGCAAGATATGACCCTGTCACACGGGTAATTAGGGATAATGATGGAAAGGTTTTGTTAAGCATTAACAGAGATGATATTCAACAAATTTTTGACTTGAGTGAACCGAGCGAAGACTTGGTGCCTATCAACCTTGAGGAAATAAAGCAGGAATATGCAAAGTTGAAGTCTCTTTTTAGAGTTAAATTGCTTCCACCTCATCTGGCTAGGGCAGGAGGTTCAAGATTTCATATTAGCCCTAGTGACCAGGAACCTTTCAAATTAAATTGTTTTGCAAATCATTTCCTGGCCACTTTTTATTCATTGTGTCAAATTTTGGGTTTCAGTCCTGGTTCGGTGATGCCCATTGCATACATGTTCATGGGGATGAAAATACAACACCCTAACTTCTCTGTCACATATGAATTTTCTTCTTTCTTGGCTGAGAGGATACATGAGGGGCTCTCAAAGCTGCAGAAAAATGATATCCACACTTAGTTCTTTTGGTATTCTATGTTGATGCATATGTTTTTATTCAAAAATGTTGACTTCTTCTCTGAGAAGATGAAATTAAGGCAATCAGTTGATGGAGAAAGATTTCCAATATAGATATGGGTTGTAGATTTATCTTATAATAAGGAAGGCACTAGTTATGTGCAATTTGATAATTGTTTTGCTTCTAGATTGAGGGCTATATTGATGGTGAATGTACCTAGGATTCCTGAGGAATTACATGATTTCCTCAGGCCAAAGGGGAGGAAGCTAGAATTAAAAGTTAGCCATAACTGGGGTGACATTATCCCATACCCAGTCAACACTATTTTGAGGGTATATGGTTTTCAAGGAACCCCTCATATACTGCCATACAATGTGCCACCAAGAGTGGGGTTTGAAAAAGTTATGTGGCAGATAGGTTGCATCCATGAGGACAACCTCACAGGGAGGGGTAAGGGAACATTTTTCCCTGATTATACAGTGGTATCTGATTTTTCCTTTTCAAAAGGAGGTTGGGTGCACTTTGAGAAATTCTTTGAGGATTATCATTTGAGATGTGGTCCAAAGTGGCAGCATGATCCTGAGGGTTTATTTACCCTTTTTAGACAAAGAATAAAGGCTGGAAAGTTTGTGGATGAGTTCAACTTTCCTAAGGACCTGATTAGAAATGAGTTCGACCTAAATAAGCAGGAGTTGAACAAGGAGAAATGGATAGATTATGATAAGCTATTAGATATTGTGCACAAAATGGATCCAAAATATGATCCACTATTGGAGTTCAGTCCCCACCATAATAAAATTGATTTTCTAATGGAGAACTTCAAAGAGATTATGGGCACTTTGAGAACCAAAAAAGTAAACTTAGAGCTTAGTCTAGGTGTACAAGAACAAGGTGCTAAACCATTTGAAACAAGGCCAACATACCGGCCTACAGAAAAGTGGCCCATTTACAGGAGAAAAAAGGATAGCAACAGTGATGAGGAAGAAGTGGATAGAAAGGGGAAGCAAATTATGAAGCTTCCTTCACAACCAGGTCCAAAATTCAAAGTGCCTGGGGAAATTAAGATCATTGATTTAGAGTCATCACCAGAAGATAGTCCCCCATCACCACCATCTGAGCCAAGCCCTAAAAGGAAAATAACTAATCAACCACATGAGAGTTTGATGGATGAAATTATTGTTACTGATCAGGACATGCAGGTTGGTATACCTTCCCCTCCTAAGCTAGCTGAATTGGTTTTATCTAATTTAGATATGAAAGGAAAAAGTGTACAAGATGCAAGAATGGAAGCATGTAAGGAGTTTCTAGATGAAAATGCATTTGTAAAGACTCTTGTATTCTTGCAATTGGTATGGAGGATGAAGTTTGAAGAATATTAAAATAAATGTAAGGAGAGAAGAGAACTAAGACCTAACAGGTCAGACCAGGAGAATGATGACGAAGTGAAAGCTAAATTAATGGAAGAATTTAAGAACATCACTCCTGAGGAAGGCAAAAAATTGGTGAGTCAGGCTGGTGTATTGATTCTGTCTGAATGGGACATTGCAGATGCAATGGCCTTTAATGCTATTATGAAGTCCAAGCATCCCTTGCAAGAATTTGAAGAAGAAGTCAAGGCAACACTTCAAGATTCTGCTTTCAATGAAGAGTATAAAACTTTGAAAATTTGGGCATTGGCCCCACAAGGGAGAAAGCCAAATATTACAGACATTAATCCAAATTTTAGAGGGGGATTAATAATAAAGAGAGCTTCAGAGACTTCAACCACCGAGGCCACTAGTTTAATTGTGAATGTGGCCAAATTGTCCCAAAAGACTGGTGAAAGGGAGGAGGCTAAAAAGAAAATCCTAATGGGGAAGTATAACCTTTTGATTGAAGAATACAACAAGATGCAATAGAGGAATGTTGAGTTGCAAACTGAGGTGGAAAGGTTTAGGTATAGACAAATTAGGGAGACATCAAGTGCTCCAAGGACCAGTACATTACCTTTCACAGCAGGGTCAGTGCCTCTTGCTTATCCAATTGTTTCCACACCAGGGTCTCCTAGTCAGAATCTTGCCTTCACCCCTTCTTTAGAGGAAATTGATGAAGAAATAGAGTGCTCTGTTGATCCTACAAAGAAGCATCTCTTTCAAAGAATTGATGAGCTACAGGCATCTTTGAGGGTAAGTGAGGAGGGATCTCTTTTAAAGAAAAAAGAGATTATTACTACAATTTTAATGCATTTGAATGAAAAGGTTGATAATAAATTGTTATCTATACATTTTTTCTATTCTTTGCAATTAGATGCAATAAAGAATATTGATAGGGATTAGGAGGTAGTGATACCATTGATTGAAAATTGGATCCCTAGGTCAATGATATGGATGTCATGTATAAGGCCTCAAGGTTTGATACAAACAATAGGCCCCAATCATTAAAGCCTACTCATGTGTTAGTAAAATCATTGCAAGGTTTTCAGACCTTACCAGATGACTTGAGTAGGAAGATTAGGGAGTTGGTGAAGAATTTCAATGATTGGGGTAAGACATTATTACCTGATATAATTGATGAGTAGGGGAAAATCAGGTCATTCCAGCAGTGGTAGGGTCAGGCAGGTGAGGTCATCAATGATCAAATTAAATTAATTTGTGATGACTCAGATTATGACTTGTTGGTGAGCTGTATGGATAAAATCATTAGTACCAACTCATTTTTGAAATCTTTTGAAAGAGATGCAAATCGGGTAGTAGTAAAATACACACCTTATAATGCCAAGGTGAATGAGGTAATTAATTTTGACTAGCTGACTGATGAAGAATATCAGAGGTGGGTAGATAAATATTTGAATGAGGAGGAATAAAATAATGAATTACTAACGGGTGGTAAATCAGATGTTGTGGTTACAACGGCCTCCAATTTTTCTTTGATGGTGGTCATAGTGTGGGTTTCTTGTGGTTTTTTGTTGTTGCCTCAATTTTCCTCAACTGACATGATGAACAAGAATATTCTCCAAGGTGATGGTTGTTGTAACGATTTTTGGAATATCACCAGATGCTTCATTTTTTTGGTGACATGTGTACTTTTTGGCCCGATGCTTGTTTCCTCCTTCATTTTCTATAAGAAGGATTTCAAGGCCAGAAGTACGGGTTAGCAAGTTAGATAATTTTGGTCGAGTCTAGGTGAAGTTGCAAAGAAAATTGTAAAGTCTGATGGTTTTAGAGAGAAATACAATTTAGGTTCTGAGTTATTCTATAATCGGTTTTGAATTCATGGGGATTTAATGTTGTATAACAATTCTAGCATTTGAGTTGAAATGATAAATTCAAACTCATGTCTCTCCACTATACATGCATATCTAAATTTTGAATAAGATGACTAAGGGTTGTTTCATTCATCTCACTATTGTGGTGTGTATAATCCTTATTTTAGCTTTAATTCAAGGAATTAATTAAAATGCTTGAATGGGATTATAGCGGATATGTTATGTATAAGGATTTGATAAGTAGTATTGGGTGAGAATGCATACGATGAAATTGTAATGCAATATTGTCGGGGATCTTATAAGTTATATGTTATGTATTAAATATGTCATAAACCTTTAGATGCTTATGAATTTGACTCCTGCAATGGATATATGACATCGATCTAAGTTGTACTTATTTGTGTAGTTCAATAATTTTTTGTCTTTTCCTAGAGCTTGCTACAAATTGCAAATTAATGACTATATTTTACTATGGATTGTGTTGTAGTTATCTCATGCTCCACATAGTTGATATTATCGATGAACAACCAATTTTATTCAATATTATCCTATTGTGTTGAGCTATTCAATGGGATTATCTGTTATGTGTTAATGTTGTTTATGATATTGGTGCAGAGGTTGTAAACACATTAAGGGATCACCCTCTCGGGTCTTGCAGATCCCAAAGTGTAGGAGGCTTTTTAAATTCCTTGTCAGTTGGTCCAAGTCCTTCGAGCTGCCCTTGATTGGAATTGGAAATCCCATAGGTAGATTAGAAGACCAACTTGGTTACAATGTAAAAACCAAATTAACACCCTTTACCTTTAACCCTAAACCCTAAACAATTAACCCTTAAACTCTAAACCCTTAAACCCTCTACCCTCTATCTCTCTCCCACTCTAAACTCTAAACCTTTCCTTGTATTATTTTATAATTTTCATTATTCTTATTTATTTTACACTTACATTTATAAATACACATACATATGCATTTATTTCTCATGTAGTTTAATAGTTTGATCGATTTCATATTATGTGTTGAAGACTTTAGAATTTCAATTACATTAATTTATGGATATGTTGTATCTATAACACTACAAAACCATATGCTCTTTGCATTTACACTTGCATTTAGAAATACACATTTATATACATAGATATAGATTTTTTTAATGATATGTTGCATTTATTGTTCTAGGAGATCATCTAGTAATTGCATTTACATTTACATTTACATTTAAAAATGTATATACATACATACATACATATATATATATATATGTGTGTGTGTGTGTGTATCATTTATATTCAGTGTTCAAAAACAACCCATTAGGTCTACACATGGATAAAAATTCATAAAATCAAATCTCCCATACATGTTTTGTTGAAATCTAGGCTTGAACCTCTCATTTCACATGCTTTTCTTCACAAAACTCTTGAGGATAGCAGCTATACCTTCTTTATTTCTCATCCTACACCATATTCATGCATCCTACAATTACAATAGTATCTATGGGGCCTCTTACACAGGCTACAGTAATCATAAAAAGTGTAAGTGCCCCTTATATCATATTTCAACTACAAAACCCTCAAAAACAGGGTAATTGGGCTGTATGCAAAGAAATGAAGCTTTCTAACTCAAATCAATGCCTTAAGCCCTCAAATTAGATTCAAATCAAATCTAACACATGTCTTCATGACTTGGAATTGATTTCACATCAAAATATGGCTGCATGTGACCATATATTGCTGCATAACAAGAAAAATAATTTTTTTTTGAAGAAAAACACAAATTTTTGAATGCCAAGAGCTTGTATTTTAAATCCTCAACCATCAACAACCATTGCAATGATCACTTTATGCCTTTTAAAGGCCTTTACATGTCAACCGCTGAAAAAACACCTCTACAACTAACTTTTTAATCTTTTGTGATCACATGAAACATAAAACACACTAATTTTAAGGTTGTTAACATTACTATTGAAATGTTTTAATTTTTTAACCTTTCAAACATTAAAACGTATATCATTAAATTAATTATGTAATGGAATGAAAATTAAAAACATTATGAATTAATTATGTAATCACATAAGTCAAATATAATTATATCAATAAATTTATATCAAATAGATAATATAATCACATAACTGATACATTTCAATGTCATTGATCTTCTTCTTCATCCAACTCTTTGTTTGTATCATCTGATCCAGATTCGACATTGTAAGGAATGGTCATATCATCATTATCATCATCGATATCAGTTTCGATAATGTCATCATCCACACAGATATGATCTTCATGAATATTAACTCCTACATCATCATGATCTAGTTCCTCATCTTCGACATCTTCGTCAGGGACATCAACAACTAACTGTTGATCCTAATCATCATCTACATCATCTTCTAGTTCTTCGGTATCTTCTTCTTCCCCCAAATTATACTTTACCGGCCTTCCTCTTGGATCATGTCTAATAACAAATGACCAACCCGGTTTACCTGGAACCTTTAAGTAAAATACCTGCTCACATTGGCTTGGAAGAACATAGGGCTCATTTCTAGCTCGCTCGATCAACCTTGTATTAACCATGGTAAATCCATTATCATGTTCAATAATAGTTCTCTCATAATCATTTCATTCAATCGTAGCCTATACCATAGGATGACAAATGGAATTAATCTGAAGGACTTAAAGTCACACTCAAGTATATCATCCAAAATCCCATAGTATCGATTTTCTGAGACTTCTGGATGTATGTTGCTTCTAGATGAAACATTAGTCACTTGAAAGACTGCAGTTATACTAGAATCACAAGTTTTCTTCATGTCATCCAACATTTTGATTCAAAATTTATGACCATTGCACCACATAGCCTTGTGGTGTTTCACCTGCAATATGTCAAACATGTAAAAATTATTGCAATATCGTCAATTGATAAACATATTTATTCTTGGTCGAATGTATGCAAAGAAAACAATCTCAACATATTTATACATCAATATAATTGAAAATAATTAAATAATATGGGTGATTAATATATTTATACATACCTGTTTATCTCTTAAACCATATGTTAAATCAATTTCCCTTTGTGTAACATTGGAATCTCTATTACAATGAGCATCTTTAACCAATGAAGCCACACCTTCCCATGTTAATGCACAACCAAATTGTTGACATCGTTCAATCCATACCGTCATCCAATCAAGATTGTTGGCAACGTAAAAATGTAGTGCATCCCACTCTTGGCCAACTGTATCAAAAAAATTTGAAATTCACAAACGACGTATAATTAGTTAAATACCATAGTATACGACCTTAATTTATAATTGATGTATATTAAAGATTAAAAATTAAATAAGTACAATATACATAAAAACCATATGTAAAATGTATTCCAATTAATCTCCATGACCATCTTATAATTACCTCTCACTTTCCTCAATCTACCTTTCCCCATCAGGTACTCCCGTTCGAATTTGTTAATGGAGTTGGGATCCCAAATGAGATCTACATGGATCTTTGCTGTAAACTTAGGAAGATATTCACTAATGTACACCATGGTCTGGTATACCATATATCCCTCCACCATAGAAACCTCAAGATGTGCTCTTTGTCTAACCAAAGCCTTCAAAAATTTCAAGTGCCTCTCAATCATCCACATTGACCTTCTGTATACAGGTCCACACAATTCAATCTCCTCAACTTGGTGTATGAGGTAGTGTTCTTATGCATTGAAAAATTTCGAAGGTAGAAACTTTTGCATTTCACACATTAGACGAAGAATTTTTTTCTTCCAATAATTTATATCTTCTTTATGGATTTCTTTAGATGAAACCCATCTACAAGTGATTCAAGGTGCAAATATATTAATGGGATTTAACAAAAATATATAGTATATTACATAACAAGTAAAAAAAATGGAAATTATAAGATGTATACAATGAATTGAAAAAATATCACTACTTACCTCATGTATTTTCCAAGATCATATATAACTTGCTTGACATTGTTGTCAAAGTTGTCTGGGAGAGATAGAGGTAGAACGTACTGCAACAATTATAAAATGATCTTTTCATTATTTTTCCAAAAGTAGTAAACACAATACACTGAAAAATACATGCATTATACAAGTATATATAATATACCTGAATAATTACCTTAATGAAGGTATGCCAATCATGTGTTTTCATCCCTGACCCAAATTCACCTTTCTTTGTTATTATATTGTTTATGTTCGTAGCAAATCTTGTGGGAAATCAAATTTTTCGTACGACTTCTTTTATAGCATTGCTTTGCTGCTCTATTAATAACCAAGGAAGGGCACTTATATTAATTTGGTCTCCATCACTATTTAATTGAATGACATTTTTCGTTGCATGATTGGCTTCTTGAATGTCACTAGAAATTTTGACAATTTTTTCTTTGTCATGCCTTCCATCCAATATTTTCCATAATGTTTCTGTTATATTATTTTTGATATGCATTGTATCAAACAAATGCACAATTTTTAGCTGCTCATAGTAGGGCAACCTACTAAATTGTCTAGGATAACTTTTCAGTCCCTGTGGAAGCCAACCATTAATGCCTTCATTCTTCATGGTTTTGATGTAGTCTCCTATTTCCCATTGAAAATATGTTTTTCAGTAGTTCGATACTTATGATTTCTATGGAGAAAGTGTCTATACTCATCAAACACCTGCTTTCCTAAACTTGTTGAACGACGAGATTTCATCTTGGAACCACAAATTGGACATGCAAATTTTCCCTTTGTTTGAAGACTTGCAAGATCATATATGATTGGATTAAATATGTCAATTTTTATAATTACATATAATGAATAGATTATTTTAAAAACATGCATGATATCTACTTCATCAAATTAAATATTGTTAAAGTGCAGTCGAACGTTATAACATACTACAGAAATGTGTTAGCCCTGGGGCATCATGAATTGTCCATAAAAGCATTGCATAGAATTGAAATTTTCTTCGTCCTATTGGTCTAGAGACATCATACGTAGTGATGCCATTCCATAACTTTAGTAACTCGTCAATAAGGGGATCGATATATACATTCATATCTTTAATTTGGTACTTACCTAGTTGAATGAACATAAACATTACATAATTATTATAACTATTTTATTACAATATATATAAATTAATGTACATGACTATTGAATGAAAAAAATATGTCATTATGCAACAAATAAGACAAATGAGATGCTACTACATTAAAGAAAATTGATGTAAACAAATACCTAGAACAATCATTGACAACATTATGTTCTCCCTCTTTATTGACATCCATGGAGGAATGCTATTGTTGATAACAAAAATAGGCCACACCGAGTAAATAGATCTCAACTCTCCAAACGGATTGACACTTTCTGATCCCAATGAAAGCCTGAGCTTACGAGGTTCTTCTTTAAAGTGTGGCCATTTTTCTTCCATTTCCCTAAATGTTGAACCATCCACAGGTATTCAAAGAATGTCATCTCCACTTCTATTCCATGCATGGTAATCCATAAATTGCGCTAAGCTTTCGCACCTAGATAATTGTTGCATACGTGGAATAATGGGAATATAATGAAGAACCTTGCGAGGCACCTTTTTTGTTAGTTGATATGTTCGATATCTACTGATATGACATTCTAGGCATTCTGTTGCAAATTCCTATTGCTTATGATATATAATATGATCATTGGGATATGCATCTATTGCTTGATACTCCATTTCGATATCTTTCATAATGGTAGATAAATCTTGGTATGAGCGAGGTAAAATATTTGATGGTGGTAACAAAAATTCACCAATCAATCTACAACAAAAAATAATTTGTTAATATAAAGAATATTAATGGTACATATTTCATCCTTTATTTACTAGTGATGAACTAACAACAATTAAAATAGATGAAAAAAGATGACATATTTGACATACCTTAACATCACGAGAGATTGCTATGTTTGATAAACCATTCATAACCTTCAAGTTCAACAACAACAATACATCAAAGAGAAGAGTTGTTTGGGAGCCTTCATAAAGGGGCTCAGATGCCTTCTCAAGTACAGGTAAATCATGAACATCATCAAAGTCATCTTGATCATCATGATCAGCTCTGCCACTAAATGTGTCATGGATCAATGTATTCGTACCATCATCTTCAACTGTGTTTTCTGGTGCATGATCATATTCTTCCATAGGATCATTAACTTCATCTTCGATATTCACAACTCCATGTTCATCCGCTTGTAAAACCACATTCTTCGAGCCATGATAATCCATATCATCTGCCCTAAGACACCCCACCTTTGTAATAATGATAGACACAAATAAACCATGATCATGATCAAGTTATTATATATATATATGAAATGTTAAAACGATATAAACATTTACAAATTCAATCAATATAAACACATATAATGAACCACTTACCAATGGACGATAATCATGCCCCCCTTCAACGTAACCATGCTTCCTACAATGTTTCTCAGCTATTGTGATTAAAAGTCATCTCGTCTTTAAGCCCTTGCAATTATTCCAAGGACAATAAAATTTTCCATCACCCTTTCTTTTCAATCTAGCCCACAATCTATCAAGTGTCTCTTCATTTTGTTTTGGACTAATATTATTTGACATGATTTTTCTTTACCAAGCTTGACTATTTAGATCTTCAAAAAATATCAAACTCACACTCCAATAATTTTTATTCATAGACAGGTAACAAAATCTAATAATTCTAATATTTTACACAAAAAAAAATTGGCATGCAACCACCCCTACAAAAGAGAAGATATTCTGAAGTTAATGACCCCAAAAAACACTTTAAAATGCTAATTCCAAAACTTATTAAATTCTAATTTTACTATGATTTCCAATCGTTAAGACTCCTAAAATCATAATATTGAACTTGATTGCAAACTTCCTACAACGATGGAGGTAGCGAGCTAGTAAGAGCAAGTGACCCATTCTTAAGGAGCAACAAATCAGAATCATCATTACTAATGTCAATACGGATTTATCCTTTTATTTAAAAATGCAATGTGCCACTTCTTATGACAAGCTTATCCCTAGGGCCCTTAATATTGAGAGAGCCCTAATCACACAAGGAAGCACACACTAGTAGAATTTGGAAAATAAATGACTAGGTGACTAAAAATTTTAGTCACAACAACTAAAAATGACCAAATTCTGCTCATTTTTTACAACTCAGCTATAAATGAGTAAATAAATTACTAGTTTGTTTGTTGATTAAAAATTATTTAGTCACACAAATAAAAATTACTAAATAGTTAGTCATTTATTTAGTCACAATCCATTTGAATAAATCATTTAAGGAATCAAGAATATAGCCCACCAAAATACTCTAAAACTTTAATAAGCATACCCTAAAACTTTTGTTAAAATCTTATTTTCAGGCGTAGCCCACCAGAATGGAGTTTTCATTTTAATAAACATACTTTAAAACCTTCGTCAAAACATTATTTTCAAGCATAGACCGCCAAAATGGAAAAGTGTTTCCGTAAAGAATGACAGAGAACAGTGAGGAGATGTGCGTGAAAGGAGGAATAGGATTCATTGTTGCTTATCTCATTCCAGCTCTGCTCAACAAATCTTACATTGTTCTCGCTACTATTTGTAATCTAGGTATTTACTTGACATATATTTGCATAATCTCAAATTCCTTGAGAGGCTTTTGAAGTATCAATGTATCCTATATAGGGTTTAGAATTATTTCTTTTAATTAAAAAATAAATAAATAATGTATTTCCATGTAATTAGATAATGTGGAGATCTCCCCAGCACACTATCCTCTTTGGCACTATATTCATTAATCTAGCTACTAGGGTTTTGCATGTGACATCTTTAATATCTTCATGACCGTGGCTTTTAAATAGATCTTAGTCTTTACTTTAATCCTTTTCATGGTAACCCTTGAGTTCCATAATCCACCTTCAATATATTCTAAGAATAGTGTCTTAAGCTAGACTACATATATGCATATAAAGCAAGTCCTTCATACCTACCATTGTTCCAAACCACCACTCACTTCCTTGCTTAAAATGTTGCCTCCATAAGCACAATAGCATGTTTTAAAATCATAGTTGCTAGTGATTGACCATTAAGGTCACCACTTTCATCATGAAGATACAATGATATTTTTGTCTTCAAACTCAAGGCATTATGAAAGATAACATTGCAAATTGTTTGTTGTGTACAATTTGATTTTCTTGCACATTTACTTTAAGACTGGGTATTGCACCCTCAACTGCAATCTCGAACAAATCACTCACTATCACTTGAAGATTCCTTTCATGAGCATCCTTCTATAAAATTAAACTATGCCCTATAGACTGCCTACTTACTACAGGGGACTCATTGTTTCATGGTATTGTAGTTCTTAAGATCATTCAACCTTATTGACACTACTTCACAGTCTACAAGGTATTATTCACTATTCTCCCATCTTTGATGAGTCTCAAAACACTGCTCAAACATTCAATCCACTACCTCCATTATACATTAATGGCTAAGAAGAAACATTGAACCTATGATTACCACTGTTACTTCATTTTGACAGTCATTCCCTGATTGCATTTTCCTTGTCTAACACTACCAAAAGCATTTGAAAAACCATTAAGGTCAGCAAGGGGGTAAGAAAACTCTGTTAAAATATCCACTTTACTATGCAAGGTTTGAGCTTTATTATCTTGTCACTACTCAGCCTCTTTTTGACTGTCACATCTCAAGTGACTGTCATTCTTCTTACCATAGATTGCATTTACAAATGTCACTAAGCTATATAGTGTGCTTGTTATTGGCTACAATCTTTATATTGCAAGATTTTGTTATTACCTTCAATGTCTCAATCTTTCTAGTATTGCAACCTCACTAATCCTCTATAGTTATTGTTTATGTTTCTAAGGAGGCCTAGGGTTTGTACCCTAATCATGCTCTTACCAATGTTTTTGTTGGTATTAAAAAAACAACCTTAAATCTTGGGTCAGAAAATTAGTTGTCTTGGAAAAGTTGTGGTATGTTCTTGGATTGTATCCTAGAGTGTGTGGGAAGCTTGTGTTTGATCATTAAGGTATGTAAACCTAATCAAGAAAATTTACCCTATATATCATGGGTCTTGCTTTAATACTTTCCATAATGGTTATTAGCATATCACATTATTATAGTTTTTGGTAACCCAAGATTGCATTCAAGTACATAACAAACTTGGTTTGTAGTTTAAGCTATACACTTTTAAGTAACATTCATAAGGTTTAGAAAATCTTGATCACTCTCTAGAATAGCCCATTAAATATGGGTTGTGCTTGAATGCACAACATAATTGATATAACGCAACCACTCTCCATATCAACCAGAGTTATAGGCTCTTTATTCCAGCAAGAGGTAATCACTCTTCAATCATGCTATAATTACATCCTAATCTGTTAAACTTCTTGGAGACAACCCCAAAATGCACCTAAATGATGATTTCGACACCCCATGATTATATGAACCTGAATTAATCTGATGACATTATATAAGAAGTGCCTACTGATAGGAATATAGCACATTAAATTCCAATGCCACATGAAATTCATCTGATTTGTTATATAATAACCGCAGTGCCCCTCCTCATTCTATGATGTCCTTTTGTGTTGCTTCCTCACTCACTTGTGTTAGTATTGATTTCAATACATGATTTGAATTGATCCAACCTGGTCTACCAGGTTTTGAGGTATTAAATAAACAAAGGTAATACTTATGTTTTCACAAATAAAATATTATTATCAAGTTAAAATGAATTAAATAAATCAAACTTGAATATTATAATTGAATAAAAAAATAAAATTAAATGATTGTGGAAGTAATGAATAATAGTATAATAAACAAAATTAAATGCAATATTATGTCAGTTTCACATAAAGATCTAATTATAGAATTTCGCATGTAAGGTTTTGTAACTGCTCAGCATAATTGTAGTTCTTAGTTAAAGCCTCTTCGTAACTGAAACTTGTTGGAAGAAACTACATCTATAGAGCATTTGGAAGTCGAAGAAAACTATAGAATATGCAAAATAAATAATAAATATATTTAGCCTTTTAAAAGGAACAACAACCAAAAGGGGGTGGAAAACTATAGTAGATCCCTCCTTCCTGGGACAGCTTTGCCATTCCAACCAAAACGGGCAGCCTCTTCTATTTTGGGGGGTGGTTGATTGTGGAATGGGGGGGCGATAATGTTGGTAGTGGGGGATTTTGGGGTGAATTGGGGGGAAGGTAATTATGTTTTGAAAGAAGGAATTGTAGCTACGGAAGGAAGGGGGCTTCTAGAGAATGGGACGGGGTTCTGCAGGAGTTGGGGGGAAATTATTTTGGTTCTGAAGGGTTTCGATAGCGGTTGTTGAATCTGGGAAGAAGATGAATCTGCAAATGGTGAAGTCTGATCTTTGAACCAACTCTGCAGCCGTGCTTCAAATCAGGTTCCATTCCTTTTGAGATTTATCTTTGTGATTCTGAAATAAATTGTGAATGTTATGTTGTCTGAAATTGAATATTTTTCTGTGTCAAAACTGATAGAAGATTGAATTACTGAAGATTACCCAAGCCCGCAATACTAGGATGCGTTCTAGAATGTTTTGTTATTTCAAAGATTTGTGGGTTTCCTCTCAGGGTTTACATATTTTGCATGCATGTCTATTGGCGCCCACAATCTACTTGCAAGCCTATTAACCTGTACCTTGAATGAAATTCCCCATTCAATGATTCCTCTATCGTTTCTCTATTGAATCCATTGCATCAACTATCATTTTTTTTTTAGCATGCCATGGTCTCCCAATATTATATCGTTATGTTATGAAACAGCCCTGTGTCGGCCTATAGGAATCATGGGTGTATCGACCATACATGTCTTCTTTTAATTTTTCCTTAGCTTCGTCATCTGTCTCGCTCCAGTTTTGCAATCATATATTTATTAATGTGAGGTTGTTCCTTCAAATATATAGAATTCATTGTCAACATGTCTAGCCGTAGCGATTGAACACAATAGGAAGTCTAAGATTTAAATAACCTGCTTGATTCTACTGTCAATCTATCGCAGTTGCAGCACTTGAAAATAAATATTGTCAATGTACTAACATAACAGAGAGCTTACCTTTGATCATGGTGAAGTTTAATTTCCAAACTTCAATTTGGGTGCATCTCTAGAAACTCACCACCAAATAGAAATGCGTCAAGTTCAAAACAAAAAAAAAATTTGTACATTATTTCTCCTCCTCTTAAGTCACGTATTTGCACCTCACCTTTCTCCTTCCCTTTAGTCTTGGGGATAAAATTTGGCACTTGAAAATAATGCAAGAAGATGGCGATATTTTCAAATTCCAATATTCATTTTCTAATATACTTGACAACCTGTCATTGTACAATGTTTAGAGTTGAGGCAGTGTACAGAATTAAATAGTCTCCCTGAAACCATTGGCAACCCGTCACAGCTGCAACTTTTAGACTTGCAAAGGTGTAGTAAATTAAATAATCTCTCTGGTTTCATTAATAACTTGTCACAGTGGCGCACTTGAACATGGTAGGGTGTATAGATTTAAATAAACTCTCTGATTCTATTTGCAACATGTTTCAGTCGTCGCACCTGGACATAATAGGAAGTTTAAAAGTTTAAATAATCTCTCTAATTTCATTGTCAATTTGTCTCAGCTAC